>PVLD010029976.1:0-17390 GCA_004027595.1 Dinomys branickii
CACCTCTGGACCTACTTTTCTTCTTTTTTTGAGACAGGGTCTTGCTGTGCTGCCCAGGCTGGCCTCAAACTCCTGGACTCTCTAGACTTGATGCCACACAACCGTAGCGCCAGCTACTAAAGTAAGGGAAACACAAATGCAAGGCCAACCTGGGCAACATAGCAAGACCCTGTCTCAAAAACGGGGAGGGGACTGGGGCTAGGGCTGGGGGGCGGCTGGAGCTCAAAGTGAAAAGGTGCTGGGTTCAAATCCTAGGAAACACACACACACACACACACACACACACATTCCTGCCTCAGCTTTCTGAATACCTGAGATTTCTCCTCCAACGCTTGACTTGTGAAGATTTAATGAGGTGATCATGTAAGGCCCCCAGCTCCACAGCTGGCACAGAACAGATGTTCCCTGAGCACCACCTGCTTCCTTGACCTTCCTTTTTGAGGCAGGCTAGAGAAGTGTCACAGTGCAGCTAAGATAAGAGGAGCTGTGATAGATGAGTGGGCTTTGTTAGGTGGAAAAGAGAAGCAAAGCACTCACTCTTCACAACAGGTAGGAGGAAGTGTAGACAGCAGGCCACAGTGGAAGCCCTGGGGGTGGGGAAGGCCGCAGGAGGACAGGGAGCCCTGGATGTGGAGAAGGCAGACAGTTATGTGCAAGGAAAGGGCCCCAACTGGGAGTGGTGAAGGGATGGGAGGCCAACCTCCTGGCCCCCCAGCTCTGCCTTGGATCAGACCTGCCCTTTTAAAACTTTCTTAGTTACAGGGCTAAGCTGGCTGTAATGTGGCACTAAGTCCCAGCACACCAAGGAGTTACTGTGGAACCACACAGCGAACATCTGCTTGGCTGCTGGCCAGGACAGACCTCCCTGTCTGAGCCTGACCATGCACACGCTGATTACAAACATATGGCCCCCAAGGCCCGGCCTCTGAGAGCCATCTTTTACTCTGGCCTGAATCACCCTGGCCTGGGGCCCGTCACCAGGGTCCCTTACTAATTGCATAAAAACATAAAGCCCCTTAATTGGGACTGCTAGGCCCATGCTGAGGAAACTCCCATCAAGAATCACAGACACAGGCCCATCCTGGAGGCAAGCTCTGATAGCACGCTGTCTCGGTTCCCATCCAGCTCCATCCCATTACGCAAGTGTGGATCTGTCTCTGGACCCCTCCGAGCCTTAATTTCCAGGTCTCCAAAGGGGGATGTAAATGCTACCTCCTCCACAGGCTGAGGCCAGTACTGACAATGTGGACTGCACCTTGCCCTCCGTTCCCACCCCATTCTCAATAACAGTGATTCAAATTAAGACTGTACCAATCTGTACAAAGGGTAAGAAAGGGTGCCCAAGTTCTGGTTTTTCCTCTGGTAACTACTGATTGTTGATTTTTTTTTTTTTGGAGAGGGTTTCACTATGTGGTTCAGACTGCCCTTGAACTCACTATGTAGCCCTGGCTGGCTTCAAACTTGCAGCAATCCTCCTGCCTCAGCCTCCTGAGTGCTGGTATTACAGGTGTGTGCTACCACGCCTGGCTGATTTTTAAAATTTTTTTGCATTGGGGATTGTACCCAGGGCCTCCTTCACACCAAACTGCCCCCTCAGACTCATTGCTTTTTTGTGTGTGTGTGTGTGACAGTGCCTCCTTCAGCTGGGCTCAAATTTACAATGCTCTTCTCTCAGCCTCCCAGAATACTCAGATTATGGGCATGTGCTGCCATGCCAGCCTTTTTTTTTTTTTTTGAGGCAGGGTGTCACTGTGTCGCCCAGGCTAGCTTTGAGCTCAAGAGCCTCAGGCCTCTGCCTCCTGAGTGCTGGGACTTTAAGCACACACACTACCGTGCCCAGTCACTTACATACTGACTTTAATCATTTGCTGTCAGCTGGATCTGGTTATCATACAGTTACCAGGTCCAGGGCCTGGAGTGCAGCTCAGTGGTAGATCACCTGGCTAGCACGTACAAGGAGGAGTTCTGTCCCTAGCACTGCAAGAAAATGTCATTACAGCTGTCAAGATCAGCAATATAAACTAGCACTGACTTCCACTAATGATTCATAATTACATTAATGTGACAGTCTATTGTATTGTAAGCTATCACCACAAGGCCATCACATTAATTTAGATTTTGCGGCTTTCCTCATCCTCACCTCTCAGAGCTTTTGCTTCCCTGGCTTTACTTAGCACACACGCTCCCCTGAGGCTGATTGTGTGCTCTTTTCCTGGAAAATCTCTCCTCACCCCGACTCCTCCAGTCCTTTTTGTCTTGCTAAGACCCTTTCCAGACCCTGCCCCAGACTTGGGGAGATGCAGACACCCTTTTTTTTTTCCTTTGCCACACTAGGATTGAACCCAGGACATTGCACTGAGCTGCACCATTAGTTCTTTTTTCTGAGACAAGGTCTTGCTAAATCCCTAAATTGCCAACTTGGGCTCCAACTGCAATCCTCTTTCCGCTGCCTCCCAGAGTGCTGATTACAGGCGTGCGCCATGACACACCCGGCTAAATGGCCCTTCTATGTGCCACAAAGTGCCCTGTGCTTACTTTCTCAAGGCATCTATCACAGCCTATTATAATTCATTACACTTTAGTGGAGTTGTGTTTTTATGAAGTACGTCTCACTATATTGCCCAGACTGTCCTGCCTCAGTCTCCAGAGTAGCTAGAATTAGTCGTTTGCCACTGTGCCAGATAGGAGCTTTATATTGTATTTTCCTCTGTATCCCCAGCTCTTAGCCGGGCTGCAGTCATTGTTCAGTAAATACTTGTTGGCTGAGTATGGCAATGCATGTCTGTAATCCCAGGACACAGGAGGCTGAGGCAGGAGTATCACCATACATGCATGCATGCCTGTTGAATGGGGTCAGCAGGCTGTGATCAGCTCTCCCAACAAGCCTGAGCCCCCTGAGCCAACTTCTTCCAAGCCGAAAGCTGATGGCAGGTGGTTGACTACTAAGTCACTGGGAGTGCAGGGTGTGTGCCTGCCCTACAGGTACTTTTAAGTTCATAATCACCTCCTTCCCTGTGTGCTTCGAGAAGGGGTAGGGATTTTTGTTATCTGTAAAATGGCAAATAAGCCCCATCTCTGTGGGGTCCTCATGGAGATGCAGAGGTAACAGCAGGAGGTGCTTTGTAAGCTACAAAGGGCTGTACAAAGCCCTTGATGATGATCAAACAGAAATTACATTCCTTTTGTCTCAAGCTTTCCAAGACCCATGTGGACAAGGGCCCTCCCGTTCCGTGCAGCGTTATCTCCTGCAATCAGGTTACAATTGACATTATCACTTTCTTTACATCTGGCACATTCCCAGCCTGCAGCAACATACCAGTCACCATAGAGACCTGAAGAGTATCCTTATCTCATTGCTGTCATATTACAAACCAACCATTAAAGTGGATTATTTTGCAGATGGCTGATTTCATCTATTCAATGCTGATTCTATTAAGTGACATTTTCTGACTTTGTTCTCTGTATGCACAAGAAAAACTGTATTTTTGTTTTTTCAGGCTGGCCTTGAACTCCCAGTGATCCTCCTGCCTCAGACTCCCATGCTACCGTATCAGGCTAGAACTAGATTTTTGTATTTCTAAAAGAAAATACAGGGTATGCTGTTGGAACTCTGAGGAAGTTGGATGGATGAAAGGTTTGTAGGGGAACCACAGGATATACTATTTACTCCTTCAACTGCTCAGTGCCCACTGTGTGCCAGGGAGTGGCCTAGACACTAGGGATAGTTGTGAACAAAATCAAGTCTTATGGAGCCAGGTGTGCACCACGCCTATATTCCCAGTACTCAGGAGGCTGAGGCAGGATAGCCATGAGTTGAAGACCACCCTAAATCACAGAGACCTAGTCTCAAAACTTGTGGACTTCATAGTCTTTAAACATAAATTTTTAATACAATGTAGCATTATGTAAGAACAGGAAAGCAGTATGCATAGGCTCCTAACCTTCCAAAGATTTTCCAGAGGAAGCAACAACTCATATGATACCTGAAGGATGAGTAAGTCATCCAGAAATTAAACTAGGGGAGAGAGCCAGGTACAGTGGTACAGACATGTAATCCCAGCTACTCAGGAGACTGAGGCAGGAGGATTCAGTACAGAGCCAGCCTGAGCAATATATAATGGGGAAAAAATGTTCCTGGGAAATGAAACAGTATCTAAAGGCTGAAGAGAGGACAGGATAAATTTGAGGACCTAAAGAAAACTGGAAACAAACAAAACAAAAAAAACCCTGGAGCTGGGCTTGCTGGTGTGCACTTATAATCCTAGCACCTTGGGAGGCTGAGGCTGGGAGATCCCAAGTTGGAGTCCAGTCTGGATATTTGGGCAGCTTTTGCAAGACCCTGTCTCAAAATAAAAAGCAAAAGGGGTAGGGATGTAGCTCAGTGCAAAGGCTCTGGGTTTAACTGTTGGTACCACACGCACACAACTGGTGAGTGCAGGATAGGAACACCCTGGGGAATTCTGTTTGGGTACACTCAGCTGGAGATGTCTGGGGAGTACCCAAGAGGGGACGTGCAGGTGACGCATGGGTCTTATCTCAAAGAAAGCTGTGTCAGTGAACAATGAATTGGGAGTTGGGAGCTACCTTGTTGTCCTTCCGTAAGAGAGCACAGCTAGGACCACACTGGTGGGAGGGTTTGCGGCAGCCCAAGGAATTTAGACTTGATTCCAGGAAATGCATCTGAACAAGAGGCGTGAAGAGGACAAAGTGAGAAGCTGAGCTCCAGGGCTTAGGCAGTAGTGTGTGTGTGGCGGGGGGCAAGGACATAGTCCCCAACAAAGATGGCCAAGCCCACAGCAGCCCGAGGGGAACTGAAACAGCCCTCTGCACAGGCCCAGGGCAGCCTGCCAGACCTCCTGGGGTGAGACATGCATGTGCCCCAACTGGCTCTTCCCAGAGCCAGCTGTTCCATGTTCTGGGATTTTCTGAGCCACTTGTTAAAAAGAGCCAGTGTCAAAAACTAAAAATAATTTAAAATATATCTTAAATTTTTACTACATAAACAATGAATTATATTAAGTCCAAAGACAATAAATATGAAAAGCTTATTAGTTCCTGGGGCTAGGGACGTAGCTCAGTAGTACAGCACGTAGGTGCAAGCCCTGGGCTGAACCCTCAGTACGAATATATACATGCCAACCCCCCCCACTACTTCCTGATTATTTTACTATTACTATATTCTCTGGTTACTCATGCCTCCTGTATGATTGGTGGAAATGGTATGTAATGATGTACCCATTTTTCCCAAGTCCCTTACTATGACATCGTATCTGTAGCTTGAAGTCTGCCATGAAAATTGGCCGACACTACAAATCAAGACTTGGTTAGTTGTTTTGTTGAAGGTCTTGAGTTAAGAAACTGATGAAAATGTTAAAAATTCACAGTAAGCTGAGCCACATCTATAACCCCAGCACTCTGGGAGACGGAGGCAGGAAGGTCCCAAGTTTGAGCTCAGCCTGGGCAATTGAGACACTGTCTCAAAATTCTAAAAAGGCAGGGGATGTATCTCAGTAAAAAGCCTGAGTTCAATCCCTAGTACCCCTCCAAAAAGCTTAACACACATTTTGTACACTTTTTTTTTTTTTCCCGGTACCAGGGATCGAACTCAGGACCTTGCGCTTGCCAGGCAAGCGCTTATGCCACTGAGCTATACCCCCAGCCCCTTAACACACATTTTGAAATATCAACAAAAATGGGTTCTAAACCAGGTGTGATGGCGCACACCTGTAATCCCAGCACGTGGGAGGCTGAGACAGGAGGATTATTGAAAGTCTGAGGCCAGCCTAGGCTATGAAGTGAGTTCAGGACCAGTCTGAACTGCACAGTAAACTACATAGTGAAACCCTGTCTCAAAAAGGCAAAAAAAAATTTTTTTAAAGGTTCTGGACATATTTTACAGATAGTCACCAGGATTTTTTCAGCTATATATAAGCAAACATTTTTTTTTTGAGACAGGATCTCACTGTGAAGTCCAGTCTGGCCTCAAATGTGCAGTGATCCTCCTGCCTCAGCATCCCAAGTGCTGGGATTACAGGTGTGCACCACCACATCCAGCTATTAAGTAAACATGAGACAAAATTATGAGTAAATAGCATAAAAATAAGTCATATATTTGGTCAACTCTAAATGTGACGCTTCAACCAACCACACCTTCCACAAAAGGTTCTCTTTGGGCAAATGAAACAATACCCTGAAGGTATAATTAAGTTTAGGCCACTGGACCAATTAAAATGGTTCAAAATCAATTTGAGATTTGACTCCAACCCCAAGAGCCATTCTGAAACTTGAAGATGTAATTTTCTACATTGTATTCTAAAAAGGCAGAGGATGTATGTCTTCTAGGAAGAATAACCCCTAAATATTTCAGACAGTTCACATATATTCAATACCACTGAATGACAGTAACAATTTTCTTTTCAATATTTATTTACTTACTGAGACAGGGTCTGGCTATGTAGTTCAGGCTGGCCTCCAACTCAGTGATCCTCCTGCCTCAGCCTCTTGAGTGTTGGAATTAGATATGCACTACCATGCCCAGCTAAGAGCCAATTCTTAGTAACCATTATACAGCATAAAGCCATTAGGTATATTGGAATAGCTTCCCAAGTGACAGTATTAGCTGCTTCTGGGCTTGGCCTTTCTGACTGAATGGTAGGTGATCACACTTAGAACAGCTACCAACTCTTGGTAAATAATACAGATTTTTAAGACAACAAATGAGAAAGTAAACTCCAGGCAGAATTTCTGTTCCCTGCTAGGTCTAAAGTAATGCTTGGTCAACATGAGGTAGTGAGGAATCCTTGCTGGGGAATAGCAGTGGTGCACACATATAATCCCAGCACTTGGGAGGCTGAGGCAGGATTGCCACGAGTTCAAGGCCAGTCTAGATTACAAACTTCAAGATCAGCCTAAACTACATAGTAAGACCCTGTCTCACAAAAAGGTAAGGAATCCAGTATCTTTTGAGTAAGTGTCACAGACTTTGAAGTATTTGTTACAAACATTATAAAAGTTGTGAGTATGCATGATACACTAGCAATAAAAATAGGTCTGAAACACAATTCTACTTTAGAGAGCTCAATTTAAAAGAAATTACGAGGTAGCAGCCAGGTAAGAGGACATGTTCTTCAGGTATCTACTTTCTATAGGACTCCATCAACCTGTTGATCATGACATCTTTGGGCCGAACCCATGGGCCCTCACACTGAACTCTACCTGCAGGCTTTTTATTTTTTGAGATCGTTTTCACCAAGTTACCCAGGCTGGACTTGGAATTTTCGATCTTTCTGCCCCTGCCCAAGTGGTGGGATTATAGTATGTACCACTACATCCAGCTGGCCTAGCTTTTCATGTCTCACTCTCAAAATGTGCTAATACATAATGGGCCTCTTTTCTGTATAGCTTTTAGTCTTTAATCTAAAAATATCCCATGCCTTCTCTCAAAATCCTTTGCTTTTGTGAAGTGGCAATCTGCCATGACACAAGCATAGAGACTAGACAGACTGATCCTTGTGGACCAAGGGAGGGAAACCATACTTTCACAAGAATGGAAGATTTAAGCACCAAAATGTCAGAAAGGACTGAGGGCACAGCACAGAGGGAAAGGGCGCCTAGCAGGCTTGAGGGTCTGGGTTTAACCCCCAGCAACAAAACAAATGGTTCTATAAGCCACATGAATCCTTCCTCTATTTTTGGCGGTACTGGGATTGAACCATTCCCTGTACAGCCAAGGTTATGTTGAATCAGGAAGCACCAAGAGCTCATCAACCTTCGGGGACCCAGCGCTCAGGTTACAGGCTGGAGCCTCACTCTGGCTTTCTAGTCTCAACCCGTTCCTCCAGGTACGGGTCCATGAGATCACCTCTGACCCGGGCCCTCCTCACAACCGGCTGCTTAGACACACTCTGCTGTCTTGGCCAAAGAGAACCACGTTTTGTCACTATCTTTTGTCTGACAAGGTCACTTTTGGAGCCCTCTTACCCCATCCCATTTGCCTGGGTCCAGTTCCTGTAAATTTCACTTTCCCTGGTGGAAAAGAGGGATCAAGACTCCTGGCTGTGGTGTCTGCAGTGTGGAAGGCAGCCCTGTGGGCCAAATCCAGGCTTCAGAGGCCCTTGGGCACCCTTCCTTTAGATTTTGTCTTTTTAAGACAGGGTCTCATGATACAGTTCAGGCTAGCCTTGAACTCACAACAATCTCCTGCCTCAGCCTCCGAGTGCTGGGACTACAGGCGTGTGCCACCATGCCCGGCTCATCCTTCAACTGGTTAGTTCAAGTGTTGCTTAGCATCTCCAGAACCATGTATCCTGCAGACCCTGACCAGGCTCAGGGCACAGCCTACAGGAGGAATACACTGCTTCAATCCAGTGCCTCGGTGGATCTGCCATCACTGCCCGACCACACACTCGGATGAGCATTCAACATGCCCGGCTAAACATGCAAACTTACTCCCCACACAACATGTCTTAGGTGATGATACCCAGAACCCAACCAACTTCTCCCCCAACTCTGCAATGGTCAGATGGTGAGAGATAACTAGAGAGGGCAGTGCCTCTTAACTCAGGGTACTTCTGCTTCTCAGGGCATACCTGCCAAGTTCTGTAAAGCAGTACTAAGCCCACTTAGGAACAAGTTGCTCCAGGAGAATGCTCCAAAGTCGGATTCATTCATAAGTCCAACAGTCTTTTATACAAATACACAAGGTACATTCCTCTGAACTGCCTCGCAGTCCCCTCTACATCAGTGCTGCTTTTCTTCTTGCTTCTGTACATCCTGTACTCTGACTAAGCACTGTACTACCACACGCTAAGCACACAGCAGTGCAACCATGACTATGCCCAACAGACGTGCACTACTTCCAAGATTTCTTCACAATTCAAGGCCCGTTCCTATCTGTGAAAATACAAGACTCCAATGTTCAGAAGTCAGAAACTTACTATGGTTACTTTTGGCTGGCACAGCTGGGAGGGGCTGTAAGATACTGTAGGTGAAAGCCAGGAACGTAATCTACACATCCTACCAGCTAGAGAGTGATGCGCGCTATGTCTTTGTATCACTAGAGCCCATATGTTTATGACCTTTGCTAGCATCTGGAAGTTTTCACCTTGCATTTGGCAGAAGGGCACAGGGGTAGGAGAAGTAGATGAAAGAGCCCCAAGAATGGGTTCATGCAATAAACCCATGCAGGAGAAAAAAAAAGTCAAGTCTGGTATACTTTGTGAGATGTGAGAGGGTCCCAGAGACTGCCAAAGCCTAAGAGAATTCAATCTTCTTTCATGTTATAAAGTAAGATGAGCAGGGGATTGTAAATCAAAAACACAGCACAAAACCAAGAGCATGTCATCACACTGTATTATTGAGTACAGACAACTCCCCTCCTGTCACCTAGAGACCATTTCACCCACTGCTCTGCTTGGCTGCCAGCCTCTTGTCTCTCTCTTCAGCAATGGTGAGGCGGATTCCCTTTCCCCGGGGAAGAGAAATCCATGGTTTGTTGCCCTGAAGGAAAAAAAACAGAATCAAACCTTGCCACGTATCAGCTCTATGGGCAGGACAGCACAGGCTACATTTGCCATCTCCTTCATGGCACTAAAGTATGTTGATCGGTGCTGGCCACCAGCCGGGCAGTCCTGGGACTCACTCAGATGCTGGTTTGATGATGCCCCCCACTGCTTGAGTTGCTGGGGCCACTGAACTCGCTGCTCACATTCGCCATGGATGTGAACAGTAGCACCCCTTAACATCTTACAGACGCACTGTGCACAGCACGCACTCACCCCAAGTCACAGTTATGGAGTACCCAAGGCTGATCATTAAAAACAAAGCCACAAATCACTGAAGGACCTGACTGAGAAATATCCCATGACTCACTAACCAATGTGATCAGGTCCCCTCTCCTGGTTCTATGACACGGAAAGAGCCCAGGTTGACTGAGTCCAGCCAGCTCTGTGAGCAGTGAACATACTTCCCTGGAAACCACAGAAGGGAAACCCAGACTTACTTTGCCAATAACAAAAATGTTGGAAAGCCGGGTGGCAAAGCTGTTGCCATTGGCATCTTTCACATGGACCACATCAAAAGAGCCAGGATGTCTCTCCCTGTTGGTGATGACACCAATCCTTCCCAAGTTGGCACCTCCAGTCACCATACACAGGTTACCTAGGCAGAAGAAATCTTACAAACAAGGCAGCAAACGAAGTGGTAATAACCCAATGTAACCAATGAGAAATAGCTCAGACAAATGTCTTCAAAGAAGTGCACAGGTGGGTGTGGCTCATACCAATAAGTACCCGGGAAGGCTGAAATGAGAGGACTGACAAACAGCCTGGGTACCACAGTGCGATCCCATGTCCACAACAAAAACAAAAGAACCACCTAAAATAACCAAGCTTAGAGGCTGAGGGTATAACTCAATCCACAAGTGCTTGCCTGGCACGCGTAAGGCCCTGGATTCTCCTGGGGCAAGAAGAGCAGCCATACTACAGTTAAGTTTATTCATCCATTCCCAGCTGAATTTATTCCTATGAATCTATACATTTTTGCTTTTTTTTTTTTTTTTTTTGTTTTTGAGATACTCTCTGTATAGTAGAGACGAGCCTTGAACTCGAAGCAAGCCTCCTGCCTCAGTGTCCCACTAGTGCTGAGATTATAGGCACGCGCCACTGTGCCCAAGTTCTCTACTCCTAAGCCCCCTTAAACATGGCCCGTCCCTCACGGACAATAACAAATGTAAATTCCACACTGAAAACGACCTTGGTCGGGTCCTTAACACCTCTTGCCTGACTGATGATCTTCCAATGTACAACTTGCTATTCATGGTACTCACCGACTTCAGTCAGCACTATGTTGGGCTACATGAAAATCAGGTTGGCTTTCCAGCCCAGCCCTCAAATTTTCCCATGGTGGGTGCTTTTGAGACACCTGTGACAGGCCTGAAAATCAATCTTATACTATACCTCTGAAAGTAAAAGATACTATAAAGGGTGTGTGCGTGAAGCAGCTGGCTTAAAAAAAATACAGACAAACCATTAAACAAAAACCAAGCAACTCAAACCCAGGAACCGTGTGATTCATAATGCCCAATTAAATTTAGATTGAGAGAGCCAGGGGAGGTGGCATATGCCTGTAAAGTCGAGCACTAGGGAGGCAGAGGCAGGAAAATCACTAGTTCAAGGCCAGTCCAGGCTACCTAGCTGTCTCAGAAACAGTTCTTACACATGGCCTTAATGAGGCCCCACAGGCAAGGAAGCTGCTTACCGGTGTCAAACTTGATAAAATCGGTAATCTTGCCAGTATCCAAATCAATCTGGATGGTGTCATTCACCTTGATGAGGGGATCAGGGTAGCGAATGGTGCGAGCATCATGGGTCACGAGATGCGGGATTCCCTTTGTGCCCACAAAGATCTTTCTTACTTTGCACAACTTATACTAGAAACAAAGGGTTAGCCGCATTTAGTCTAGTTCATGTGCACTACATTCCACAGTAAATGAGTTTTTCCAAGACACAAGTCACTGGTTTGAAAATGCAGTTAGTAGCTAGAGACAACAAGACTGGGTTTCCTGGACTGTGTGCAGAGGGCTGAGGCTCTAACCTTTCCTTTCGGCTCATGAACTGCAGACTGCTCTGTTCTTGGTTGGTTAGTCTTCCTAATATTTAATTTTCCTCCCATCACTACCTTACCTCCACATTAACACTTCAGGCCCTGAAGACCACGCCCATCTTTCCCAACAAGGATATTAAACCTCCAACACCCACTACCACAGTTCTGACACTAAGTCCCACTCCTTTCCTCAGGCTCTTCAAGTCTAGTGGTGAGCTCTAGAGATTCCGCCCTCCAACTCACCCTCATCTCCCTGCAGGGCTCAATGTGCCCTCTGTATCACAACTGAATTCCACCTTGCGAACAGCGATACTGCCAGTTCATCTAATCAAGTATTTCACAAAGCATTTCAATTTTGGACTTCTATTCCCTGATGTTCTCAGACCAAATTACCAGAGACCACTGGACATGCCCTCTGGCCTACTGATAACAAGGTAGCACTCAAGTGAATTCACCTTCATTTACAGCCAATTCAAGAACTTTTGTGAACTGAATTAAACTACCAGACTCCAAATCTTTTCTGAATTATGTCAAACTAGCGCCTCAAAGATTACCAGTCTCTCAACACCTTCCCTTTCCCAATGCCAGACCCCCAAATGGAGACACATGGCAGAGGGCCAACTAGATTGAACCAGGCTGATTCTCTGGTCCTTTATCCTGTAAGACACGTTAAAGATAAGTTCTTTATGTGATTTTACTCTTCCTACCAAGTCATCTTAGCAGAGACCCAGTCTGCTTGCAACACTCACCTTGGCCTCCTCAGGTGTAATGCGGTGAACAGCAAAGCGACCCTTGGTGTCATAGACCAGTCGGAAATTCTCTCCAGTCTTGTCAATGCTGATAACATCTGATAGGTAATAGTGACCAAAGTCACCAGAGTGACCCTCATTACCCCCTGATGAGCAACCACACTGTTTAAGGAAATAAGCTGCATTTTTAGACTATCTTGCAAAGTTCCAAACAAATGGTTTGGAGAAGTGATTAAGGATTGTTTGCAGCTCCAAGGTATGTGAGTTAAAAACATTGGGGCACACAGATTAGCTCTTCAGCCCTTAACTACAAGAACGAACACAGGCCACACCTGTCACTCTGTAGGCTCCCTTACCAGGGCACAGAATTCCTAGGCACACAGGCATTACTGGATATGGAAAACCTCACTATTTGATACCACTGCCGTTTTTTTGAAGCCCAAAAGAAAATAATGAAGAGTAACACTGAGAGGGCCCTCTGCTCACCACTTACCCATAAAACCAGCAGGGTAGGTTATATCAGTTCGGACCTTGCCATCGATCTTAATGAAGCGCTGCATGCAAATCTTCTTTACTTCATCGCCGGTCAGGGCGTACTTAAGTCTGTTCCTTAGGAAGATGATGAGAGGCAGACATTCTCTCAGCTTGTGGGGACCAGTGGATGGACGAGGTGCCTGCAGAATTAAAAGTGGCATTTTAGAAAACTGTACAGCACTTTCTCCTTCAAAGGACCAGGCCAACAAATAATACGAAATCTGAACACATATAAGTGTACCGTGTGGCAATTACATGTGTGAAATAAACTAGGCACAAAGATGTACAAGGAGTGGGGTGGGGTGCAGCTCAGTGCCTTCAGGAGCAGAGCAACCCAATGCACATAATCCCCCTAGCCCAACACATAAAGGCAAGATGTAAAATGTGCCCCCAAAGGCACTTACAATGTAAAGATACTTACAAACACACCGGTCAGTTTGTCCAGCATCCAATGCTTTGGCGCTGCGACCCGCTTCAGATGCTTCTTAGGACCACGAGCCTTAAAAAACGTTTCAGAATGCAATGTTGTTGAATGACTTCAAGTTCCTGCAGTAATAATTCATATACCCCAGTGCCTATCTCCTTGCAAGAACCAACTTTCAATAGCGTCTTCTTCAAAACGCAGGGAATGATAAAAGCAGAGGTCTGATAGACCAAAGAAAGTCATACACAGTGTCTAGCAAATGTTCTCACCATACAGAACACGCTTACTGTTTACTATGTTTGAGAACTGGGGTAAGTACCTTCACATTATTACTTCACAGTGCACCTGGTACAAACGTTAGGCTCTTTCTATGGCACTAGGCTGATGAAATGGCCAGGGATCCAAACTTGGGACACACAACTAGACTATACATTAACGGCCCCAAATACTGTCTACACTTCCGCCAATCAGTGGCGTTTTTCCATGTAACCACCTGGCTTAAGGTGTCTGCTGCACGATTAATGGGCCTTTGGCACTGCAACGTGTACTGCTCCTTCATGCTTAAAAAGTGTTCTGTACAGATGCTTACTGGCAACCTTAAGTTATGCTGTGCCAAGAAAATGACCGAGGAACCCGTTCTATGCCAGGCAGCTCCGGTGCTCTCTGCCCTGGGCTTGCTACCTGCGCGCCCTGCCCACCCGCAGCTCCGGCGCGATCGGACAGTCACTTCTCAGGGGATCAGAGAATGCGTGGCAGGGCCAATGAACAAGGCCTTCCCGCCGGCAGCAGCAAATACATCACTCTCTCCCCAAATCGGCGACTGCCCTCGTCCTGGAGCCCGACCGGGTCGACCCGGAGAGCGCACTGCCTTAGTCTCCGTCCAGCCCCGCCCGACGAGAGCCCTGAAGCCCGGGCAGCCCCGGCCCGAGAGGATGGACGCCGATGCAACCCAAGAGCTCGCCGCGCTCCCTCCTTACCATGGCTGCGCCGAAACGGAAAGAGACCGGCCTTCTTCCGCTGAGCGAAGAAATTAGGGTGGGAGGTTGCGCGCGCTGGAGCCTCGGACGCCCCGCCCAGCTTCCGCGAGCCTGGGACTTTATTTTGCCACCTGCTGGTGGGAGGTCAGAGGTTCGGAGAGGGGGCGGGGCCGGGGGCCGGGGAGACTGCCCTCCCCCGCTTCCTGCCCCTGCTCCTCGCTGATGTGCTGAGCGCCTCCTGTGCGCCTGATGACGTGTCAAATGCTGGGAGTACAAAGATGAACCTGGCAAGATCCCCGACTTCAAGGAGAGTGCAAAATGTAGCTACTTAAATCCCACCTACGGACGATTATATAATCAATAGGAAATATTTTGGCCAGGTTTGGTGACGCACGCTTGTAAGAGGCTGAGGTAAGAGGATCGTTGCGAGTTCCAAGCCAGCCTGGACTACTGGAGACCCTGTCTCCCCCGACACACACACACACACACACACACACACACATGCACGCGCGCGCGCACACACACACAGAGGAAACATAAATAAATATTTGATACTATTTTTTAAACATATGTAGTCGGTGTCATCTTCCACATTCGCCCGCACCAGCCACCCCGCCTATAGAGTTGCAAAGAGCCAACAACTTTTGTGCTCTCCGGCTTCCTGGCCGACCGCGGAGGGGGCGGGCGGGTACAACCCCTGCTGGAACCTTGGGGCGCTTCTCCTTGCTTCCGGTACAATGCATTTGGCACTTGTTATCGTCTCAGGGAAGAGAGGGGACGTTGGAGATCACCTGGTTATCTAACTGAAATATAGAGCTGGTGATGCTATTTCCCTATCCTTGATCCTCCATTTCCTGTTCTATGGAAGCAAGTCCTAGCTGTTCCTGGCCCCTCATCACCCTCTCGTCCAGTCCAGTCACTTTTGGCCTCCAGAGAGTGCACACCCACTGTCCATCCCTCACCTGAAGTTCCAGCCACTCGGAGCTGTTATCCCCCTGAGGAAATTCTCTCTCTCTCTCTCACCCTCACCCTCCCTCTCTCCCTTTCTGTCTCTCCCTCCCTCGTCTTTCTCTCTCTCTACTCTTTTACACAGACATACACACACTTTTTGGATACAGCCTCACTATGTCACCAAGCTGGCCTTGAATTCTTTTTTTTTTTTTTTGGTACCAGGAATTGAACTCAGGACCTTGTGCTTGCCAGGCAGTGTGCTGTGCCACTAAGCTATATCCCTGGCCCTGGCCTTGAAGTGTGGAACTCCTGGACACAAGCAATCCTCCAGCTTCACCCTCCCAAGTAGCTTGGACTGTAGGCATATGACACCAATCTGGGCTTCTATATTTATTTTTAATTAATACACAGTAAGTGTTTAGATTTGGGGGTACACTGTGACATTTCAACACATGAATATAATGTGTAATGATCCAACCAGAGTAATTGGCCTATCTTTGATCTCAGACTCTTATAATTTCTTTGTGTTGGAAACGTTTGAAATCTTCTCTACTAGCTATTATGAAATAGCCAATTGATTGCTGTCAAACAGTTATAGTACTGTGCTATAGAACACTAAAAGTCATTCCTCCTATTTAACTGCATTCCTGTACCCATTAACCACCCTCTCTCTATCCATCCCTCCCCACACCTCAGACTCTGCAGCCACTATTCTATTCTCTACTTCCTGGAGATCAGCTCTCTACAAGCCAGCTCCCTAGCTGCAGATCCAGCAGTGTCCCCGCAGTGTCTCAGCTTGGAACTGGGATGAAAGCCCAACCCCCTTTCCTGGCACCATCCACTCCCACTAGTCAGCCCTGGAGGTGCGCTCCTCTTGGACCCCTCAGGCTCTGTAAGCACCCAGTCCACTCAGGCACAGGGAACCCTCATCCTTCCTGCCCCAGAGCACCATGTTCAAACTCAGGGACATCATTTAGTGCGTTGGGCAGCAGTGACTAACTGATTTGCCTGTCTTCCACTAGACTGGGCATCTCCAGGACAGAGCCTGCCCTAATTCTTCTAGGCAGGCCCTTTGTCACTTAACAGAGGGCTTGGTGCTGTCTAAATATTTATTGAGTGAATAAATCGACATCTCAATTTATAGTAAGACTTGCAAGTCCTACCCCAGTATCCATGAGAATGCGTGGCCTGTGTCTGAGTTTCTCCCACCATGGGATCAAGCTACTAACACGACAGGTTCCATTTTACAAATCTGGGCTTTCACTCCCTTCTTCAACCCTCAGCAGTGTGCAGAGGAGGAAAAGAGAAAAAAAAGTTGGCTCTTTTCAACCAGACAGTATTAACTAAATGGGTAGGAAGTACTCTTTGTTTAAAATTAGGGCATGGTCCATAATAAGGCGTGTTATACATGATTATTGGGAAGGAGCAATTAGTTGGAGATGGAGATTATAGAGAGTCTGGAGTGCCTGGGCAAATGGTGGTGCAACTAACAGAAATCAGGGAGGAGTTGGTTTGGGACTGAGGGATAAGCACAGGATTGCCAGCCAGAGAGGACAGGAGAAAAGGCTGGGTTGGAATCACAGATCTTTTTTTCTTTTAACTTTTTTTTTTAGTCCTGGGAATCGAACTCAGGACCTTGCACTTGCCAGGCAGCTGCTTGTGCCGCTGAGCTATATCCCCAGCCTGGAATCACAGATCTTAATCAAGATTGCATAGCCCAGCCAGAGGTGGTGGTGTACACCTGTAATCCCAGCACTCGGGAGGCTGAGGCAGGAGGCTCACAGGGAGTTCTAGGCCCACCTGGGCTACATAAGCGAGTTCAAGGCCAGCCTGAACTGCATAGTGAGACCCTGTCCCGCCCCGCTACCCCAAAAAAATGTACAGAGAAACTGCAGAAAGAGAACACAGAAACGTGAAGGAAAGACTCACCGTGGCTTTTGAGAAAAGGCAAAACAAAAAGTTTCTGCTCAGGAAATGGTGCACAGACTGGGCTGGTCGGTGAGAACTGTGATCTCCAAGAAGAGCATGCACTCTGCTCACAGTGCTTCCTTCCACAGGCAACAGCTGCTGAGTAACTTCAATCCAAGCACCCATCATGCCCATGGGGAGAGTGCTTGGGCAGACACTGTTCCAGGGAAGGGTCAGTTGTTTGAA
>PVLD010029977.1:0-17391 GCA_004027595.1 Dinomys branickii
CATGTGCAGCTGAGAAAAATGTGTATTCTGATGTTGTGGGGTGGAACACTCTGTATACATCTACTAAGTCCATTTGTTCACACTTTTGGTTCAGGTCTGTTATTTCTTTGCTGAGTTTCTGTCCAGTTGACCTGTCTCTTTGTGTCAGAGGGGTGTTTAGGTCCCCTATTACAATAGTGTTATTAGTTATTTGATTTTTTACGTCTGTTAAGATTTGGCTTGTAAAGTTAGGTGCTGCATGGTTTGGTGCATAAATGTTTAGGACTGTTACCTCTTCCTCTTGCAGCTTTCCCCTAACTAGTATGTAATGGCCTTCTTTATCTCTTTTGATTGTTTTTGGTTTGAAGTTTACATTGTTTGCAAACATAATAGCTACCCCTGCTTTTTTCTGGAGACCTGTTGCATGGAGAATTGTTTTCCAACCTTTAACTTTCAATCTGTGGATTTCCTTTTGAGTAAAATGTGTTTCCTGTATACAGCATATCGTTGGATTGTTTCCTTAATCCACTCTTCCAATCTTTTCCTTTTGACTGGTGAATTGAGGCCATTTACATTAATAGTTATCATGGTTATATGTTCGCTTATTCCAGTCATGTTATTTACTTGTGGTTTTCCTTCTTTTGCTGACTGTTTACTTGCTTGTTCTGTTTAGGGATTTATTTCTATTGTTGTTCTTAGAATTGTGGTCTGTTTTTCTCTGTCTAGAATATCTTTTAGTGCTGCTTGCAATGCTGGTTTGGCACTCATGAAGTTCTTCAGTTGTTCTTTGTTGTGGAAAGATTTTATTTCTCCATTGAATTTGAAGGATCGTTTTGCAGGATACATCAGTCTGCGTTTGAAGTTGTTTTGTCTCAGAATCTGTAATAGCTCACTCCAAGCTCTTCTTGATTTCATGGTTTCCGTTGAGAAGTCTTCTGTGATTCTGATGGGCTTTCCTTTACAGGTGATCTGTTTCATTTCTCTAGCAGGTTTTAATATTGTGTTCTTTTGCTGGATATCTGGGATCTTGAGTATCATATGCCTGTGTGTGTTTTTCTTTGGGTTATGGATCATTGGGGTTCTATATGCCTCGATTAACTGAACTCCAGTATCTTTTACCTTGTTTGGGAAATTTTCTGCTATTATTTCAGCAAATATTCTTTTTATATCGTTTGTGTGGTCTCCTGCTGTTTCACTCACTCCTATTACTCTAATATTATTATGTTTTGCCTCATCTTGGAGCTGTTGGATTTATTTTTCTTGTGTCTTTGATATTATTATGAGATCTTTCCTTTCATGCTCATAAGCTGCCATGCTGTCTTCAAGTTCTGAAATTCTATCTTCGGTTTCATTTAAGCGGTTATGCAAGCTTTCAGTGTAAGTTTTCAAATCCTGGCATTCTCCTTGGACCTTTTTCATTCTTGGTAATTCATTCCTAAATTGCTCTTGTAACGTTTCCAATTTACTTCTAGTCTTTCATCTATTTCTTCTCTATGTGTATGGAACATTTCTTCCATTATTGTTTTCAGTTTGTTTTTTGTCTGAGAGATCATTGCAGGTATGTGGCTCATTTCTGTTTTAAGCTCTTTTATGGCCTGTTGGAGTTGTTTCATTTCGGATGCAATCATTTCATAACTTGCAGGTATGTGGCTTCCTGGTTCCCCTGTTTCCTCGCATTCAGAACTTGTTCTGGGTGGGGTTGAGTTCTAAGACTGCATTTTGTTCCTCTGTTTTCCCATTTTTGGGTATCTGATTCAAAATGTTGAGCTATAAATTCCCCAGGCAGTTCAGCAGGCAAAGGTCTGCTGCAGAGGCTGCTCCAATGACTCCTTCTCTTTGGGAGAATATCCCTTAAGCTGTCTGCTGAGATTTCCGCTTCTACCCCCTACCCCGAGACCTGGCTGGGGAGCATAAACAGCTCACTGCCCCAGGGACCTTGCAGGCAGGGGCCGCTCAGGTGTTCCTCCCTGGGTGGAGCTCCTCCAGCACTCAAAAGTCCCATTGGGGCGCCCAGCCAGCTCTTCTGTCCTGGGGACCATGCAGTCAGTAGAGCTGCTCGGATGACTCTCGCTGGGTGGAGCTTCTCCCTGACTCAAAAAAACCGGTCAGGGTGCCCAATCAACTCACCCTGGGATCGTGCAGGCAGGAATCCCACTCAGATGTATCTCCCTGGGTCGAGCTTCTTCCCGACTCAGAAATATTGCTGCGTTGCTCACTCGGCTCGCCCGTTCCAAGATCCGTGCCAGCAGGAGATCCTGGCATTCCCTGGTGCTTCTCCGCCTCCTCGGCGTTCTCGCAGGAGCCGCCGACCACAGCTGCCGCAGTTCCTGCTCTCTGGCCGAGGATGGCGCTGGCTTCGGGGGCGGGGCTCTGAGCAGGATCCCGGACCGCTGCCCAGATTGGCACAGTCTGCCCGAGGAGTGCGTTCTCCGAATTTGCTCTGCTCCGCCGCCTCCAAAAATTCCTGGCCGCAGCTGCCTGTGAGCCATTCGGGTTTAGGAGCTGGGAGGGTCTGTCCTGCTGCAATCGCACTCGGTGGAAGCGCGGACTCAGCCAAGCCGCAGGCGCCGATTGCCTTGGGTGCCCAGCTCTCAGGGCCCGCCCACTTCTCGCCGTGGCATATCCAGCCGACCCGTTAATGCTCAGGCAGCAGACAGCAACACGTTCAGTTGGAATTTCGCAGCCACGGACTCGGCACCCGCGTGCAAAGGATTGGCCTCTGGGAGAGTTTCCCTCTGCTGCTCACCTGGTCGCCATCTTCCCATGAAGTGAAAATAATAGTGGAAGAAATGCTCTGAATATATAGAGAAGAAACAGATAAAAGAAAAAAGAACATAGGAAACAAATGGAAATGTTACATGAACAATTTAGGAATGAATTAGAATGCATGAAACAGACTAAAAGAGACTGCCAGGAATTGAAAACTCATTGAAAGCTTGCAAAACTGCTTCAGTGAAGCCAAGGATAGAATTTCAGATCTTGAAGACAGCATGGCAGCTAGTGACCATGAAAGGAAGGATCGCTTAAAGTCATCAAGGATCCAGGAAAAATTAATCCCACAGCTCCAAGATGAGGCAAAAAGAAATAATATCTGAATAATTGGAATCAATGAAACAGTAGGAGGCAACACAAATGATATAAAAAGAATATTTTCAGAAATAATAGCAGAAAAATTCCCAAACATGGTAGGAGATACTGAAGTACAGTTAAGCGAAGCATGAAGAACCCCAATGAGCCATAACCCAAATAAAGCCACACCCAAACATGTAATAGTCAAGATCCCAGACATCCAGCAAAAGAACACAATATTAAAAGCAGCTAGAGAAAAGAAACAGATCACCTATAAAAGAAAGCCCATCAGAATCACATCAGACTTCTCAACAGAAACCATGAAATCAAGAAGAGCTTGAAGTAATGTATTACAGATTCTGAAACAAAACATCTTCCAACCCAGACAGTTGTATCCTGCAAAACTATCCTTCCAATTCAATGGAGAAGTAAAATATTTCCACGACAAAGAACAACTAAAGAACTGTATAAGTGCCAAACCAACATTACAAAAAGCACTAAAAGAAATTCTTGACAAAGAAAAAAGAGACCACAATATCAGGAACAACAATAGAAAGGAAGCTTTAAGCAGAACAAGCAAGTAAACAGCAAAAATAGGAAAGCAACAAGTAAATAGCATGACGAGAATAAGCCAACATATAACAATTATAACCATTAATGTAAATGGCCTCAATTCACCAGTCAAAAGAAACAGACTGGCAGAGTGGATTAAAAAACAAAATCCAACAATATGCTGTATACAGGAAGCACATTTTACTCTAAAGGAAATCCACAGGCTGAAAGTTAAAGGATGGAAAACAATCCTCCATGCAACAGTTTCCCAGAAAAAAGCAGGGGTAGCTATTATATTTGCAGATAATGTAAGCTTCAATCCAAAAACAATCAAAAGAGATAAAGAAGGCTACTACATACTAGTTAGGGGAAGGTGGCAAGAGGAAGAAATAACAATCCTAAACATTTCTGCACCAAATACTAGAGCACCAAACTTTATAAGTCAAATCTTAACAGACATGAAGAACCAAATAATTAATAACACTATTGTAATATAGGACCTAAACACCCCTTTCATGCAGAGACAGGTCAACTGGCCAAAAACTGTGCAAAGAAATAACAGACCTGAACCAAAAGTGTGAACAAATGGACTTAGTAGATGTATACAGAGTATTCCACCCCACAACATCAGAATACACATTTTTCTCAGCTGTACATGGGTCTTTCTGTAATTCTAGCCAATAGAGCATACCTACCTAAATGCAAAAGAATTGAAATTATCCCGTGCATACTATCTGACCACAGTGCAATGAAATCGGAAATTAATGACAGAAGGAACTTCAAAAACCCGATAAGCACTTGGAAATTAGACAACAACCTCCTGAATAACCAGTGAGTCTCACAAGAAATTAAAGAACAAATTTAAAAATACCTACAAACAAATGAAAATGCAAATACAACTTACCAGAATCCGTGGGATGCAATGAAAGCAGTCCTCAGAGGGAAATTTATAGCAATGAACTCATATATAAAGAAAACAGAAAGAGAGCAAATAAAAAGCCTGATGCTGCACCTCAAACTTCTAGAAAAAGAAGAAGCCAGACCAAAACCCAAAGAAGGGAGAAGATTATAAAGCTTAGGGCAGAAATTAATGCAATTGAGATGAAGAAAGCTCTACAAAAAATAAATTAATCAAAGAGTTGGTTCTTCAAAAGAATAAAAAAATCTGATGAACCCCCTAGCCAACCTTATCAAAAAAGAAAGGAAAGAATTCAAATTCATGCAATAAGGAATGAAAAGGATGAAATCACTTCAGATCCCACAGAAATTCAAAAGATCATTAATACCTACTTTGAAAATCTTTACTCCCATAGGATAGAAAACTCAGAAGAAATGGACAGATTCCTAGAAATGTACAAACTGCCAAAATTGAATCAGGAAGATACAAAAATCCTGAACAACCCAATGTCAATTAATGAGATTGAAAATGTCATTAAAAACTTACCAAGAAAGAAAAGCCCAGGCCCTGATGGATTCACAGCATAATTCTATAAAACATTCAGTGAAGATTTAATGCCAACACTCCTCAAACTCTTCAGTGAAATCGAAAAGAAAGCGCTTCTCCCTAACCCATTTCTGGAGGCAAGTATTACACCAATACCAAAACCAGAGAAGAACCCAACTAAGAAAGAGAACTATAGGCCAATCTCCCTAATGAACATAGATGCAAATGTATGCAATAAACTACTAGCAAATAGAATGCAGCGAATCATAAGGAAAATTATTCACCATGACAAGGTTGGATTTATTCCAGGAATGCAGGGATGGTTCAATATTTGCAAATCTATTAATGTAATACATCATATCAATAGCGCCAAAGATAAAAACCACATGATCATCTCAATAGATGCAGAAAAAGCTTTTGATAAAGTTGAACATGCATTCATGTTAAAAACCCTAGAAAAAATAGGAATAGATGGCCTTTACCTCAATCTGATCCAAGCCATGTATGACAAACCAACAGCCAACATCATACTAAGTGGGCAAAAACCAAAAGCTTTCACTTTAAACTCAGGAACAAGACAAGGATGTCCTCTATCACCGCTCTTATTCAATATAGTTCTGGAAGTATTAGCCAGAGCAATTAGACAAGATAGAGAAATAAAAGGAATAAGGATAGCAAAGGAAAAAGTAAAACTATCACTATTTGCAGATGACATGATTCTTTACATGGAAGACCCCCAAAACTCCACAAGAAGACTCCTTCAATTAATAGACAAATTCAGCAGAGTAGCTGGATACAAAGTCAACACCCAAAAATCAATAGCATTCCTATATACAAACATCAAACAGTCTGAGAGAGAAATTAAGGAAACCATACCTTTCACAACAGCATCCAAGAAATTGAAATATTTAGGAATCAAGCTAACAAGGGATGTAAAAGATTTATTCAATGAAAACTATAGTACTCTGAAAAAAGAGGTCGATGAGGATTTCAATAAATGGAAAAACATTCCCTGCTCATGGTTAGGAAGAACCAACATTGTGAAAATGGCCATACTACCAAAACTGTTGTACAGATTCAATGCAATTCCCATTAAACTACCATTAGCATACCTCACAGATCTAGAGAAAATATGCCTGAAATTCATCTGGAACCAGAAGAGACCCAGAATAGCAAAAGCAATCCTGGGCAACAAGAACAAGTCAGGTGGAATCATAATCCCTGACCGGAAATTATACTACAAAGCTACTGTAATAAAATCAACCTGGTACTGGCTAAAAAACAGACCTGAGGATCAATGGAACAGACTGGAAGATGCAGCCATAACCACAAACACACTCAGCCACCTAATATTTGACAAAGGGGCCAACCAAGCTCACTGGAGAAAAGATGGCCTATTTAATAAATGGTGCTGGAAAAACTGGCTTGCCTCTTGCCGAAAACTGAAAATAGACCCCAGTCTATCACCATGCAGCAAATTCAAGTCAAAATGGATCACAGATCTCAACATTAAAACAGAAACTCTAAATCTATTGGAAGAGAAAGTAGCTAAAAATCTTGAAGACATAGGAGTAGGCAAAGAGTTCATGAACAAAAATGAAACTGCAAGGGAAACACTTCAAAGAATCAATAATTGGGGCCTCATCCTACTAAAAAGTTTTTGTACATCTAAAGAAATCACCAGCAAAGTAAAAAGAAAACCCACAAATTGGGAAAAAATCCTAGCTGGCTGTCCCTCAGACAAAGGTCTTCTATCTAGAACATACAAAGAATTAAAAAACATGAACATGTCCAAATTCAAAGACCCAATCCAGCAACGGGCATCTGAGATGAATACACACTTCTCAGATAAAGACATACAAATGGCAAATAAATATATGAGAAAATGTTCTACATCTTTAGTCATTTGAGAAATGCAAATAAAAACAACATTGAGATTTCATCTCACCCCAGTAAGATTGGCCAGCATCAAGAAATCGTCCAAAAACAAAGCTGGAAGGCTGTGGAGAAATAGGGACTCTACTGCACTGCTGGTGGGATTGCAGACTGGTGAAACCACTGTGGAGAGCAGACTGGAGATTTCTCAACAAACTAGGTCTAGAGGTACCATTCAAACCAGCTATTCCCCTTCTGGGTATTTTCCCAGAAGATCTGAAAACATCATATCACTGTGATATATGTGCACCCATGTTTATAGCAGTGCAATTTGTAATAGCTAAATTGTGGACGCAACCCAAATGTCCATCCACAGAGGACTGGATTAAAAAACTGTGGCATTTTTATATAATGGAATATTACTCAGCTACAAAGAGGGACAGATTTGGGGCCTTTGTAGGCAGATGGTCACAATTAGACACCATACTCATAAGTGAAATAAATCAGAGGTACATGTGCAAGCAACGTATTGTATCACGGTATAGGAATCTGAAGGTGAGAATGTGGATTGGGGGATGTGAACGGTATCTGCTCAAAGGTAGGAGCAGGTGGTATGAGGGGAGGAAGAAAAAGAAGAAAGAGACAAATACATATCTAAGTATGTATATGCAGGATAGCTAATATGGTGCCACTGTTGACCTGTGTCGCTTTATGGTAAGGAACAGTTCATGATTGTTTGATGAAGATTGTATGTCTATATGTGATTTCAGAAGCATGCACTTTGAAGTTATCAATGTGTGGTGCAGCAACCATTGGTGATTCCTTGTCGCTTTGTCTATAATTCAATTTTGATTGTACTGCTCTTGTGCTATTTTGTGTCTTTTTGTTAATGTTTTCTTTTTGTTGTTGTTTTTTTTGTTTTCTTTGTTTGTTTTTCATATTTTTAAAAATTAAAAAAAATTTTAAAAAGAAATGGGGATCAGTACAATGGGGGTTGGTGATTAGAGAGCACAGGAATTTAGGGTGGTAGGAAGACAGGGCTGGGAAGAATACCACTGGATCTAGACCAGACCAGCCTTTCGCTGGAGAAAAATAGTGTTAAAGAACTGGGCAAAATGGTGCCCAGTCAGGGCCAAGGAGTCACTGATAAGCCATGGAGACACAGAAATTGCTGAGGTTGTCTTTCCTCTACCCAACACCACATGCCAGGAAGAGAGAGCTAGAAGACGTCTGCAGGTATGTTTGGGGAATATTGAAGATGTGTCAGTTGTTTCACTTACAACCATTTCTTTTAATAATGCTTTCCCATAGTTGACATGAGCACATTAGTTCCACTGAAGTGTTTTGAGCTATGAAGAATTAAGTTGATGAACTTGGAGAACAAAACTGTCAAATTTAAGCTGTAGATCTGGTGGGCCTGGATGTCTCAAAACTAATTCAGCTGAGATGACTTTAACCCTCATTCCAGGAGCAGTAAGGGAAGACAAGAGAATGATTCCTTTAGCAAACAGCATTGGAAAATCTGGCAGATTAAATGCAAAAGGAAGAGGAAAGGCGCAGGAAATAAAGAAGCATTATGAAATATCCTTAGAATACCTGGCCACGGCAAAGCGTCCAGTGAAGCCTGGGTTTGAAGCAGGTTCTCTGTCACGCGGGCTGATTTCTTTATCAGTCTGGGCCCTAGTGTTCTTATCTCAGTAACACTGTCATTGGGTTTCTGAAAAAATACACTGCTGACCAAATGTTATGAGCTTAATTATATACAACCTTGTATTTTAAAAAGCAATGAGAAAGCATGTTCTATGATTTTGAATTACAAAGTACATCATTGCTTTCTTTGCAAATTGAATTCTTCCAAAAATATGTTTAGAATTCCCAAGTCTAAATACTCGCTTGCATTTAGAGTCAGCTTCTTTGTCTCTTTAGCTATGAGTTATTGGTCAGTTTTGAGATCCCTTGGCCTGGGCTCAAACACACAATATGAGTGTCTCACGAGGCTGGGGGTGGGGTAGGGTGGGACTGAGGTTGTGGTACAACTGACTTTTTGTCTGGAAAGTTAGGGCAAGGAGGGTGAGGCTGTGGGATGGTGGGGAGGCTACATGGAGGCAGAAAAAAAAGTAGCTTCTCTTTCATGGTTTCTGCCTTTGTGTAATTAGCAAGAGTTTCTTTTACTGCACAATAATTCTGGAAATGTCTCAGAGCCTTTATGCTGATGAATTGGACATTCCACTTACTTTGTCACAGCTCTAAACACAGTAGGGCAGTGCTTTAAGTGAAAGGGTTACCATTGCTGCTGCTGAAGGTTCAGGACTGCAGTGTGGGGATGGAATTCTGTGCTTCCTCCAATGAGCCACTGCATAGTCTGCTGGAACCAACTCTTATAGGCCACACAGTGGCCCATTGCCTTGTTTGGCTGAATACAGGCAGCCAGTGGGGCCTTGAAAAGACATTCACTTCATTGGTCCCCAGCCATTCTTGGAAGGAGTTGGATTTATGTGTTCAGTTAATGTGTATAGATCCCCCAAACTATGCCTTGCTCCCCAGCACATGTCCATAGAGAAAGGATAGTTCTTGCATTAGCAAATGCACCCATGCTTGTGTTTCCTATTCAGTATATGCTTTTTAGCGAGTCTTTCATTTAAAGAAAAAAATTAAACTTTCAAACATACCTCAACACTTCTTATTTTTGTTCTGGTGGGGATAGAATCCAGCCTTGTTCATGCCTGGCCAGTGTTCCATCACTAAGCAACACCCCGAGCCCTCAGCCAGGCACTTTATGGGGCAACTGATCCAACAAGACCACCAAGGGTTCCATGCAAATGAATAAAATTAAGCATCATAGGACATGTATTATTAAAGTACCTTTAGGTTTCCTTCTGCATGCCCTTGCCTTACTTCTTTTTGTAAGGATGTCTAGATACCTGGGGCTCCTTCTCCTTAGGGCTTTTAGGAGAACTAAGAGCAAAAATATTCGCAAGGAATTATTTTTTTCTGAAATTTATGGAAAGTGAAGCTGTTTGAGAAAATGACATGATGCTCCAGAATGCTAGCGCAGCAATTAGGTTTCCTGAGGGTGTAGAAAGACAAGGAAGATTACTCAAGACTGAGGAGGGAAAGGAGTGGCTTAATGCCTCAGGCAGACCTACACATTCTCTCTTGCAGAACTCCTCTGCAAAGATGGCTCCAGGGTCCCCCTAGGAAGTCTGAGCCTCACTCCAGCACCTCCTGGATGATGCTGGACCTGGCAGAGTCAGGTTCAGTTAATCTTAATTGTCAACTGGCTGAGAGGCTCCTGAAGAGGTCATGGAGTGCTGCTCCAGTGGATCTGTCCACTGAGGGTCAAGGCTGAGTGTCCTGGTGGGAGCTGAGGCTTTGGAGGGGTGACTTTGCAAGCAGTACCTCTCAAGCTGCTCTTCCTGTGTGACCTGCTTCTGGGCCCACAAAGGGAGCCACTCTGCCACAATGTGACCTTCCACCATGGCCTTGTTTCCCAGTCAGCCATCATGGCTAAACCTCTGAGACTAAACTATCTCCTCCTTTAAGTTGTACACCTCAGGGATGTTGTGGCTGAAATGGCAGAACTGGCCAATACAGTCATATGGTGGCTCCATAGTAACCAATGGGACCTGATGTCACACCAAATATGAAACACAATCTTTCATAAACATCTACTTGTGACTGGATCCATTCCCACTATAGTATTTTTTTTCTGTGCCAGGAATCAAACTCAGGACCTTGCGCTTGCCAAGCAGGTGCTTGTACCACTGAGCTATATCCCCAGCCTCCCACAATAGTAACATTGTTAAAGCTTTAAAAATGAAAACTTTTTTACCTGAATTCATTTTTTCCTTAGAATAATTACATAAGTAAACATTGCCAGTCTTGCTTCATAGAGCAGGGAATTACAACTCAGAGCAGTTGAGCTACTTTCTAAGAAAACACAGCCGACTGGTGGCACAGTAAAGACTCATGGTGAGATCCACCTGCCCTTAAATTTCATGTTCTTTTCCACGTACCAGTCTGCATTTCTAGTAGGGAAACTAGTTCTTCTCATTAAGAACTACATGACTGAGGAGGTGGCTGGAGTTAAGTATAACCACTTTGCTAATTTAAGTCATAATGAACAATTTAAAATCAGGTCTCAATCATGATTTCTCAGGGTCCATGTGGGATAAGTTTAATTTGTGCATTTAAGGCATAATCAGCAATTACAAGCCATACCTCCATCGCAGTACTAAGGCTCCACGTGGGACAGACATTCTTTTCTGACCACCTGCTCCCAGACACAGGTTCCTTGTCCAACCCTGAGTGTCCCTCCCCTCCTCAGTGAGCTGCTCTCCTGTTCTCAGGAGAGTTGCCCCACTGGGATGCTATGACCCATCTTCCCCTGATCCCTTCTGTGCCTCAAATAGAAGTGTAGGGTTCCAACTCTTCCCCAAGTGGTTGACTAATCTACAGGGAGAGAACCAGATCAGGACAGTTTATAATAAGTTATAATAAGAAGTTGTGAAGTTCTCACACAGTGGTCTTATAGCATGGGAATGTGTCTGCTTAACCTGAAACTGTCTGCTTTGATTTAGCTTCCCAGCACTGAGATCACCCAGGCAATTTTTAAGAGCCACCATATACTCACTACCCATTAGTGCCTCCCTTGGTTGTTTCCTGCACTGTCCAACCTGGAATCCACGGCACATCTTTTCAACAACCTTCTTCCACACTTGCTTCTAACTCGCCTAGCAGACAATAGCCTACATGAACCCTCCCTTCTTGCACTTTCACCAGGACTGCCAAACATGGCCCCACATGATAGGTCTTGCTGAAAATTCCTAATATCATATCTCACATGACTCCATCAGTCATGCCAATCAGTGCTTCAATATTTGCCCAGTCTTTTTATTCTCTGAAAAGTGCCTTCTCAGCTTTCCTTTCCTGCAGACATCCAGATCCCATCTTTTGCTGGATAATGTCATCTTTCCAGGGCCACCCAACAAGTACCCATGTCTGGCTTCTCTGCCTTCTCTTCAGTCCTATCGGAGAAGCATTGCTCTACCTAAGGCCCATGTCCATCTCTTCTATCTTCTCCAGGGCATTGGCACCATATAGTCCTTGTTCTGTATCACTGTTTCTGCCTACTATGACTCATTCTGTTCTCATCTAATTATACTTGAGCATCATTTATATTGGCAAAACTCCCAACTCCCTCTGCCCCAGGGGAACTCCCTGTTCTTCTTGAAACACTACAGCAAAACTTCCAGAGGAGTTGTCCCCTGCCCTACTTCCATTCTCTCTGCAGTTCCACCCACTGCCTTGTAGGAGACCTGTCAGCGATACCTGCCATGTTGCCAAGAGCAGTGCACAGTGGATTTTCTTTGTTCTGTCCACAGTATTCAACCCCACCAGTGGCTCTCATTCTTGAAGCAATACTCTTCTTAACTTTCTTCTCGCCACATCCTCCTAATATTCCTCTCTTCTCACTGGCTGTGGTATTTTGGTCTCCTCCTTTCTGTTTGCCTGAATAAACATTTCCTTTCCTGCAGGATATGCTGGGCCCTTTGGGGTTCTCTGACACTTTTGTCTTTGGCAATCTCATGAGTCCTCAGATCTTTAACTATTCATGATTACATTATTTGAATACCAAGAGTGTAGTTCTACTTAGTTGAGCCCTAAACATTGACACTGATCTGGTCCTTCCCACTTATTTACATATCAAACCTCTAGCACATGGATCAAGACAAAATCTGACAATGCTTGTGCTCCTTCCTTCTCCTTTCCTCCCTGCATGCGATCCATAATAAAGCCTGTTTGTTCTTCCTCCAAAATCCCAACTCTATCTCATCTCTCTGTTCTTGTCCGTTATCCATGTCATCTCTCACCTGGATGTTTTCAAATACATTTGATAGCTCTGACCCAACCTCAGTCCTGTTCTACTGTAATACCCTATCCTAGAACAGCAAAAATAATCTCCTTAAAACATGAATCAGGTCATCTGTCCCAAATAGGCCCCTCTCACTCAAGGAAATCCAACATCCGCCTGTGGCTCAGAAGCTGCTGCTGGTGACTTGATAGCCTCTCTGCACCTAGCCTATGCCCCTCTCATACTTTCTCAGTGTTTCATTTCCATTGAACTTTGAGTCTCATAAAATGTGTTTCTTGCCATCAAGGCTCTGTACATGTGCTTTCATCTGAGTCATGCTTTCCCTCCAAACTTATTGTTTGGCTCTCATTTCTCAAAATTCTCTGGAGACTTCTTGTTACCCATCTGTTATGGGCTGCATCTTAAGTGTCCCCCAAAGGCTCACATGCTGAAGGCTGGGTGGCCAGCCTGTGGTGCTATCTGGGGGTGGTGACAGCTGTAGGAGATGGCCCTGGTAGAAGGATGTGAGTCACTGGGGTCCCCTTGGAGTGATACTGGGATTCCCTTTCCTATCTCTCTTTGCTTCCAGACCTCCATAAGGTGAGCAGCCTCTTCAGCCATATGCTCCAGCCATGATGTTTTGTGTTGCCACAGGCCCTAAGCAGCAGGGCCATATGACCATGGACTGGAATCTCTGAAACCATGAACCAAAAGAAACTTTCTCCTTTTAAATTGATTTTCTGAGGCATTTTTGTCACGGGAACAGAAAGCTAAAATACCACATAAAATGTTGTGAACTTCATCTTATTTTCTTCTTCTGACTTATCCAATTATTTAATTGTTTCTGTTACTTGTCCATCTCCACAGCAGTATTTATGCTCCACGAACCTGGAGACATGAAGGCATTGACGATAGTATTGAGACCATGACAGTATTGGTGTTCCTGTATTTCTGGTGCTTGGAAATATGAGGGACACACTGAAACTGCTTGTGCCTATGCACTGCCAGAGAGAGGAGAACCTAAACCCAGCACTCAACCAACCAAGCAGGGGAACAGAGAGATCAATGTGGATATTAAACTTGTAGGATCAGATCAGATCTTCCTCCAGCTTCTATCATCTCTCAAGAAAGAAAACTTCACTCTTATACCATCGTCAGAGCAGGAGCTGCATCAGGTAACCTAAGGGTCTATTATCAACAGAGGGATTGGGTCCAGCTGGATCAGACCAGACAGCAGGTTTGGCGTCATCTCTTGAGCATAGAGTCATCATATCATGCAGATAAACATTACTCTTGTCAAGGATTGGTTCAAACCTAAGCTTTAGTGTGTAGATCTTTCATTTCTGACCATCTGCCATGTCTGAGCATGAGTGTTGTGACTTCAGCATCTTTATGAACAATTCGGTAACCTGGATCTTCCCTGATACAGTTTTATGGCTTAGCTTTCAACTCTTTATGAGAACTGAGTGGTGCTGAAATAGTATGCTGCATCATGATGCTGCTAATCGTAGCTTAATGGCTGGTCCCTCAGAATCTACCACGGCCTTGATGCTAGGGAGCAATGAAATATTTTTTTAGAGGGCAAATCCCTGTGTGGGCATGAAGGGAATGTGCTTCATAACTGATTTCCCAGTGAGTTTGTTTAGGAAAGCTTTCTGGACTTCATTTCAGTGTACATACCGATGTGTATTTAAGCTTCTGAAACATGCCAGACTTAGGGATATATCACAGATAATACTTCTCCCATTAACAAAAATACTTGAGAACCATGGTCCTTCCGTTCAGGGGAATACTAGTAACAGAGACAAATGAACTAGTGATCTGCGCAATCATACTAGTGGGTCTCACATGTATCATACAAAGCAAAAGGAACCACAGTGCAAGCAATGCACACTGCATGGTCCCACTGATATGACATCTTGTTAAAGATAGAACCAAATGGGTGGAACACAGATGAGTGACTGTCTGGAGGATGGTAGGAGCAGAGACAATTCACTTTGAAGGGACATGAGGTAGTTCTTTGGGAGGATGGAAAGTTACCACAACTCCAGATTAGCACCAACAGTCAGCTGACTGATGTTAAATAACATTATTACTCTTAATAATGTGAGTGGGCCTTGCCAAATCAGTTGTAAGCCCTTGAGTAAAACTGAAGTTTCCCAGAGCAAGAAATTTCTGCCTCAAGACCACAGCATTGCCCCTGCCTGATAGAGGCATAGTTGTTGGCCTGCCCTGTATGTTTTAGATGCCCTGTCCCCACAAGCATATAACCCAATTCCTTAGAATACAGCTTTTTATGTAGATGTTAGTGGTTCTGTTGTTCTGGATAACTCTAGCTGACACCATCTATTTATTAAAATTCATAAAAATAACCCCCCCAGGATGGGCATGGTGGTACATGCCTATAATCTGAGCACTCAGGAGCCTGAGGCAAGAGGATCGTTGTGAGTTTGAGACCAGCCTGGGCAATAAAGTGAGCTCAAGGCCAGTCTGAACCATATAGCAAGGCCCTGTCTCAAAAACAAAAATAAACCCCAAATAATATACTTTGTGTATGCCTATCATACCACAATAAATCTGATTGTGAAAAAGCAAGCAATCAGGATTCTGTTTGGGGACATAAAGAGCAAATGCGTGTTAATGTCCATCTGTGTGCAAATGAACATGTGTGTGAGTCCATTTTCATACACCTGTGTGTAGCATGAGCCAGTTTACACAATCCGTGTATGGCATGAGTCTTTTTAGGTACATGGGTTTCTGCAAAGGAATTGAGGAAGGTGGCTGAGGATGAAAACAACTCTCAAACCTGCAAGTACCATGATAGGCAAAGTATTAGTATAAGGTCTGGGCTGGATGGAGGCTCATCCCACTGCTGGAGGGGAAACCCTGGTGGAACCAACACCAATTGATTTGTGTCAGCACCTTAATGAGTTGCACTTGTAGAAGAAAATCCCTACAATTTGCATAATCTTATACACAAGATTCTGGGCCAGGTGGTTCAAGGCAACTAAAATAAGACTTAGTGATTGCCCTCCACATGCTTCTCGTCTACTAGGGACCCAATCAGCATCTCCACAAATTGCCTTATCCCTAGATGTTGAGTGTTAGAAGATGCTGGCCAGCAAAAGAAAACGTTATGGAATGTAAAGAAGAATGTCACACTTGGCTGGGGGCACCAACGAGGATGTCAGCAGGTAAAGCTCCCTTTCAGCTGGGCTGTGAAAGAGAAGTAAGATTCTGAGAACCAGAGAGGGGACCTGGGACAGAAGGTGTTTTGGGAGGAAAGAACAGTATGTGACAAAGTGCAGATTAGCAACAAAATATGAGCTTCAGGAACTTTATGAAGGCCAAAGAGACAGAAAGTCCAACTTATTTATGAATGCAACAACCGTTGGCTGAGAGCTTCCTCTCTACCAATTTGGCTACAATACACAGTATTTGTAAAGAGTGAAAGACAGGATGAGAATAGGGAAGGCCAAGGTGCAAGCAGTGGAGAGACAGAACTTTTAATTAGAAGGAGCTTAAAAATGTTTCCCTTCCTTTTGAGACATGGTGAACCCAGATGTGAGACAGTCATTGTGTCCCATGAGATCTAATTAAGATTTGCTCAAGCATCACTGCACCCACTAGTAAATGTCTAAGTCCTCCTCCAGGCATTTCCATTCCTGGTGCTTAGTCACCTTACTCCTGGTTCTAACTGCCCCCTGCCCCGTGCTCTGTTTTCTACCATGTCCCCCGCAGTGGCTTCTCCAGCTACCCCTTCTCATCTAGCCCAGCACTGGGCTCCTGGGATGCCATGCTTTTCCCCACACCATCAGTTTCTCCCTCCCCACCATATCATGCCCACGATGCTACTGTTCCTACAAACTTGAAAACTCATGACCTTATGTCTGGCTCCAGTGTCTCCCTGCTTCTGCACCCCTAATGGGAAAACCCTCACAATCACCTGCACATGCCGCCTTCCCATAGTCGTATACCATACTTTCAATTTTAAAATGTAGCATTTATCAAAATAACAGATGCATATAATTTAATGACATTAAATTACAGTCATTTTCACTGGCATACCCCTAGATCTCAGTGTCTGGGGTTCATGTGAATGTTCAGGTTTTTGGAGAAGGCAGTGGTAACCCTACGTCTGAGGCAGGAGAGTGGGGTCACACCTGTCGGTCGGCTCTCTGGAATGGAGCAAGGGTCTCGCTCCCTGTGTGGACTGGCACCAATTATTCCATTTCACTTGGTGGCCCTTAGCCTACAGTCTCTCTGGTCTTATTTCTGTAGGGAAGAAAAAGAAAATAACTGTTCATTTGTCCTGTGGAGTGTGTTGGAGGAGGTTCTACCCACCAGCAGACTGTGTGGACAGGGAGTCCAAGCAGCAGGTTCTCTGTTGCAGAATCTCCAAGCCAAGCCCACCTCAATCAGGAATAAGAACACTTCACACAGAAAGAGGAGAACCCAGGGTGGAAGACTGTGACCCCCCCAGCAAGAACCTAGTCTGCTATCTGCAGAACCTCACCAAATCCTGGAAAAAATTGCCTTCCCCCACCCTCTGCCTTCTGCTTGCCTCCCAGGGGCAGAAAATATTCCTCTTTGCTCCTTCAGTTCTCTCAACAATTTT
>PVLD010029978.1:0-17389 GCA_004027595.1 Dinomys branickii
AGTTTTACTGTAGTACATTATATAAGGAAGTAATAAATCATATTACACCGCTTTTGAAATTTTTAAATGTACAAATTTCTAAATTATTAATATAGTCATTATTGAAATATATTAATATTAAATAATAATTTGAATTAATATATTAAGGACAATACTAAACTTTATCTCTCCTCTAAGTCTTATGATACATTGACACTAGATATTTTTATTTGAGCTTCTGAATATTCCATTACCACTACAAATAACTTTCCCTGGTTACTATAAATTGAGTTAACCATTTCTTCAAAATTGTTTTCAAACATACTCTCTCCACATTCAAAGTCAGCAAATTTATATTCCCTTATCTTTTGCTTTCTTAGTTATAAGTCCCTCTCACACTAACTAGATAAAGATTCTTTTTTTTAATGACTGAAGAGCACACTGGAGGGCTGGAGGTACAGCTCAGTGGGGTAAGTGCTTGCCGCTAAGCACTAAGGCCCTGAGTTCGATCCCCGGTCCCGGGGAAAAAAAAAAAAAAAGGAACGGATGTTTCCTTCTTTCGTTTGGGCTGGGGATATAGCTCAGTGGAATAAGCGCCTGCCTAGCAAGCGCAGGGTCCTGAGTTTGATCCCCAGTACCGCCAAAAAAAAAAAAAAAAAGAGCACACTGGCAATCTAGAGGCACCCAGAGTCAGAGTGAGGCTGCTGAGTTCAAGTCAGCACACTCAGGGAGCTGAGTTCAAGCAGGCAGGAGACACATAGACTGTTACAAGGTGAACAAATCTGGTTCTAGCCTTGCAGTCAGAAAACAGCCTGAACTTCAGTGGAACTAAAGGTGCGTTGTGGCTTGAATTATCCGCTACCCCACTATAAAGTTATAGCTGGCTTGCTGGGATTAATCAACATTGATCTGGATACCGTTTACCCACCTTATCTACCCATCATAGCAGAGACATGCTTTGAAGTGCACTTTTTTTTCTTCCTTTGAGCTCTAGCCTTGCTTCTAAGCCCTTCTTCTTCTTCCATTTTTATATTACCCATCCTTTAAATTTTCTCCCTGAAGGGTAAAATCACCATACTAAGGGCTTATTTCCTATATAAAATGGCCAGGTTTGTCTTAGATTTTATTACCTGTCACAAATCTACTTCATGTGATTAGAAGTGGTAAATTAATAGTTACCACATTTTGTCATTTCCTAGTCTGTGTTTGATGCTATTGTTATTGCTAACTGTACTATTTTAATTAAGGTGGCATAATTTTTGAGATCGGTTCATCTTCTTGATATGCCAAGACTAAGACTGCTGGAGTCATGAACAATACTATAGGCCAGTGCCAAAGAACCAAGGGCCAAGTGGGCAGCAAATTATTATCCCCAGTAAATTGAGGAGGTACAATCCTGCACCACCCGAGTGCAGTTACACCTCTGCAATACGTCTCAGAGAAGTCGTCATTTCATAAGGCTTCCAAATCACATCAATAAAGCTACTTTGATAAGCATCTTACAAGCATCAACCCAGAAATTAAACTAAGAAAAAGAAAGAAAAATGGAAAAATGACAAGACACTTAAGCAAGATAGCAACCCCATTCTTCCAGCTCACAAAAGGCAAACCCAGGGAGTAACAAGGTGTAACAAGTGAAAGGCCATCCATCTGGATCCTCTGAAGTAGTAACAGTAAAAGTAACAAAGTAGATGACTGAGGCTATAGAAAAAATCAGAAATAATTTCTCAGATAACTCCAGAAATGATAACCACAGTGAAAGACATGCTTATCTATATCTGACTCTAGATCAGATATAGATAAAAACATAGAGAAGCTTAGGAAAATCATGAAAACCATGAACACTCAAAACAAGAAAGAAATTGAATCCACAAAACAGATTCAAACAGATATCCAGATGAAAAATTCCATTCAAAGTATATGCAGCAAAATGAGTCAACCTGAGAACAGAAAATCAGATATAGAAGGCAAGATAGTAGTGAGAATAAATGAAAATCTTAAAAACAGCAAGGGACCAGAAGAATTAATCCAACAGTTGCTAGATCATTCAAAATTGAATAACATAAGATTGATTGAAGTTGATGAAAAAGCAGGGTATATTGAAAATGACTTTCCAAAACCTTTTCATAGGAGCAGTGGCAGAAAACTTCCTAAACAGATAAAAAGCATTAGACATACATTGAGTGAAGCATATAGAACTCCAATTAGCCATGATCCAAAAGAAAAGTACTACACTGAAGCATATTATAGTCAATAGTCCAGAAATTCAACACAAAAACAGAATTTTAAAAGTTTGTAGAAAAGAAACAAATTACCTGTAAAAAAAAAAAGAAAAAAAAGCCCATCAGAAATCCAAGAAAATTCTCAACACAAACCCTCAAGTCAAGGAGAGCTTGGAGAAGTATTTCATGCTGTTAAAAAAAAACCCTCCAACTCATACTGGTATGCCAAAATCCTCTCTTTAAAAACTGATAGAGAAATAAGATCCTTACATGAAAAAAAAAAAATACCTGAGAAGATTCATTCTACCAAATCAGCACTCCAAAAGGTTCTGAAGGGATAAAGAGTAAAAAAGGCTACAACTCCACGCATTCCAACAGAATCAATCCACACGCCAAGGCAAGCAATTAAATAAAAGGGGAAAAAAGGAATAAAAATAGGAAAATAATATAATAACGATACATCAATACATACCATTTATAACTAACAATGTTAATGTCTCAATTCATCAATCAAATAAAATAGATGGGTAGGAAGAATCAAGAAGCACTATTGGGGCTGGGGATATAGCTCAGTGGAATAAGCGCTTGCCTAGCAAGCGCAGGGTCCTGAGTTTGATCCCCAGTACTGCAAAAAAAAAAAAAAAAAAGAAAAAAAGCACTATTGTCTCATGATGCTTTATTGTAAGGAACAGTCAATGATTAGTTGTTTGATCAATCTTGTATGTCTATATGCATTATCCTGAACATACACGTTGAAGTTATCAATATGTAATATAATAACCATTGCTAATTCCCTGTCACCTTATCTGTAATTCTATTTTGGCACTGTTCTTGTGCTACTTTGTGTCTGTTTGCTAATGTTTTCACTCTTTTACTTTTAAAGTAAAAACAGAAGCGAGACCCAACAATATTCTGCATAAAAGAAGCATTTAACTCAAAAATTTCATAGACTAAAAGTCAAAGGATTGAAAACAATACTCCATTGACAAGAGCCTGGAAAAAAGGATGGGTAACTATTCTATTTGCAAGCAAAGTGAAATTCAAGCCAAGACTGATTAAGAGAGAAAAAAAAGATCATTCCATCTTATAAAGGGAGCAATCTAAAAGGAAGGGATAATAATCATAAATATATATGCACCAAATAAAGTGCATCAAATATATAAAACAGCTATTAATATACTTGAAAAATCACCTAAACACTAACATAAGTGTAATGGGGGACCATAATATCCCACTCTCACAAAAACGTAAATTAGAGAAAAAATCAACAGAGAAATATCAGAACTGAAACAAACCTGTGAACAAATGGTATCTACAGAATATTCCATCCAACTATATCAGAATACACACTCATCTCAGTTTCCCAGTCTGTGTTCCCCAAAATAAACCACATATTTACAGATATGTTTAAGTAAATGCAAAGGAATTGAAATTGTCCCATGAATATTATGAGACAATAGTGTAATGAAACCACAAAATTGGTTCATAATGCAATGGTAAAAGAAATGATAATAACTCAATAAACACGTGGAAATTATATAATATGGTCCTGAATAACCAATGAGCTACAGATCAAATTAAGGAAGAAATTAGATCTTGCAGAAATTCAGATCATTTAAATATACTTTTAGAACCTATACTTAAAAAAATGGAAAACAGAGAAGAAATACACAGGTCTCTACATATATATGAATTATCAAAGCTGAATCAAGAAGGTTTAAAATTCTAAATGACACAATATCATTCAATGCAATTGAAGATTTAATTAAAAACCTGCAAGCAGAATTCTACAAAAACCTTAGAGAAGATCTAATCCCACTACTTCTCAGATTCTTTAATGAAATTGAAAGGGAAGAAATTTTCCCAATTTAATTCCTGGAAGCAAAGGTTACCCTGATGCTAAACTCAGAGAAGGATCCAACTAAAAAAAGAGAACTACAGGCCAATCTCTCTAATGAATATAGATGCAAAAATCATCAATAAGATACTATCAAACAGAATGCAGCAAATCATCATGAAGATATTTCAGCATAAACAAGTAGGACTCATTCCAAAGATATATGGATGGTTCAACATATGCAAATCATTAAATATAATACACAATATTAACAGAGCCATGAACAAAACTATATGATCATCTTAACAGATGCAAAGCACTTGACAAAGTCCCACACCCATTTATGATAAAAACTCCACAGAAACTAGAATAGATGGTCTTTATCTCAATCTAATAAAAGCCATTTATGACAAACTAACAGCTGGTGTCATACTAAATGGAGAAAAACTGACATTTTTCACTCTAAATTCAGAAACAAGAAAAGACTCTCCACTGTCACCACTGACATTCAATACTGTTTTGGAAACATTAGCCTGAGAAATTGCAGAAAGAAAGAAATAAAAGGAATAAGGGTAGGAAAGCAGAAAGTTAAATTGTGTTTGTGGACATCATGAGATTTACATAGAAGACCCCCTAATATCCACCAAAGGCTTCTAGATTTATAAATTCAATTTAATCTCATAGCTAGATACAAAGTGAACACTCAAGAATCAGTAGCATTCTTGTACACGAAAAAATTTATGAGAAAAATTAGTGAAATAATACCTTTCACAATAGTATACAATAAATGAAACATCTAGGAATTAATCCAATGAAGGAAGTAACAGTCCTTTACATTGAGAACTACAGTACTCTGGAAAAGGAGATTGAAGAGGATCAGGAAATGAAAGATATCTCTTACTCTTGTGGTGTAAGAAGAAATATAGTGAAAATGGCCATACTTCCAAATGCCTATCCAGATCTAAAGCAATATTGATCAAAATACCAACAGTGTATCTCACAGAATTAGAGAATCAATTGTGAAATTCATTGGAATCAGAAGGAACCTGGAATAGTGAAATCAATTCTGGGCAACAAAGGAAAGGCCTGGAATCAGAATCCCTGATTTAAAATTATGCTACAAAGCTGCTCTCATAAAAACAAAATTGCACTGGCAAGAAGGAAGGAAGGACGGAAGGACGGAAGGACGGAAGGAAGGAAGGAAGGAAGGAAGGAAGGAAGGAAGGAAAAAAGGAAGGAAGGAAAGAGAGAACAAGAGAAAGAAGAAAGAGACAGAAAGAAAGAAAGTTTATCATAAGATCAGTGGAACAGATTAGCTAAAACAGAAACAAATCCAAACATTCTCAGCTACCTTATATTTGGTAAAGGAACCAAATACCTTCATTGGATGAAAGATATCCTCTTTAATAAGTAGTACTGGAAAAATTGGCTTTCCACATGCCAAAGATAAAAACTAGACCTATATATTTCACCAGGCACTAAGCTAAAATCAAAATGGATTAGAGATCTAATTATCAACAAAGAAACACAAGGTCTGCTGGTAGGTTGAATAGGTAGAATTCTTGAAGACTTTGCTATAGGCAAATACTTTATGAACAAAAACACTCTTTCCACAGAAAATATCCCAAAATATCAACCAAAGGGATATCATCATATTAAAAAGGTTTGCACAGCAAAAGAAAACACCTAGCAGAGTGAAGAGACAAGATATAGTGTGGGAAAACATTTTGCCCGCTGTTCCTCAAAGGACTAATAATACTTAGAATATTGTCTTGGCTACATCGTGAAAGCAACACAAATGTCCATCCACTGAGGTCTGTATAAAAAAATTGTGGTATTTTTATATAATGGAATATTATTTAGCTATAAACAAAGGGAAACTGAAGGCTTTTTTAGGTAATTAGTCACAAATAGAGACCATACTCATAAGTGAAATAAATCAGACTTGCATGTGTAAGCAATGTATTATCTCACTAGTGTGAGAAACTGAGAGAGTGAATAAAAATTAGGAGGTGGGACAGACATTGTGAAATGAAAGGCAACTGCTCAAATGTAAAGAGCAACTGGGAGGAGGGAAAAGAGGAAAGAAGGGGAAATTATGTATATACAGAATAGCTAACATAGTTGTTCTACTTTCTATTGCTTTATTGAAAGGAACAGTTAATGTTTAATTGTTTGATCAATCTTGCATGTCTATATTTGTTTTCCTGGGTAACCACTTTGGAGATATCAATATGTAATACAACAACAACTTAATTTCCTGTCACCTTGTATGTAGTTCATTATTGCTTATATTGTTCTTGTTGTATTTTGTAAAAGGATGTCTGTTTGTTAATATGTTTTCATTCTTTTATTTTTAAAATTAAAAAAATGAATAGTGTCTTAGTTACTTTTCTTTCATTGCTGAGGAAAAATACCCAGCACCCAAAGCTAGGGAAGGAAAGGTTTATTTAGCTTACAGTTTATGGAGGTTTCAGTCTATGATCATTTGACTCAATCACAGGGTGGCAGGGCAGAGGGGTAACACTTCAAGGCGGCACAAGTCAGCAAAAGCAGGAAGGGCATAAAGGGGAGGGGAGCAAGCCTCTTTTTCCTCCTTATATTGCATATTGGCTATCCATCCATGCCCACGCCATCTCCAGGCCCTCCTCTTGCACAGGCTCATGATGAATACAAAGTAAGGACCCTGGCTCCTGGCTCAGTCACTTAGTTAACTTTCTAAACTTCTCAAATTGACACAGTGAACACCATCCCGGAGGGTAGGGGCACATCCTTTTTACAGGAGGATGTAGAACTGCTGACTGACTTAGTCAAGCCTCTAGCATCCTCAAGTTAACAGAGCATATCAACTATAAAAAATATAAAGAGAATCCAAAAATGAGACCTATAAAATTAAAGGCCCAATCCAAATATGGGCATCTGAAATGAACAGATAATTCTCAGATGAAAAAGTAGAAATGGCAAATAAATATATGAGAAAAATGTTTAACATCAATTGTCTTTTGAGAGATGCAAATTTGAACAATGCTGAGATTTCCTTTCACTCCAGAAAGAATGGCAATGATCAAAAATATCAACCGGTAACTAATTGCGGTGGAGCTTCATATTAAAGGAACAACTCTCCATTATTGGAGAGAATGTAGGCTGATGCAGTCACTGTGGAAATCCACGTGGAGATTGCCCAGCAAGCTATTATTAGAGTTTCCTTTTGACCCGGCTACTCACCTTCTTGGTATCTTCCTGAAAGTATTAAAAGCGTTGTATCACAGTGACATATGAACACCAATTTATATAGGTGCACAGTTTGCAATAACTAAATGTTGGAAACAGCCCAAATGACCTTTAACGAATGAGTGGATAAAAAGGTTTTTTTTTTATTTTATCTTATTATTTTGCTTTTTTATGCAAGGGAGTGCTAAGTAGGATAAACTTGAGATATTTCTCACTACATGGATACACAATGAGACCATACTCTTAAGCAAAATAAATCGGACAGACATGTTTAAAGACCACCTTATTTTTCTGGTTTGAAAGATAGAAAGTGTAACCAAAGACCAAAATATAAAATAGATATTCTGAAATGGGAACAGAATACTCAGATGAGAAAGGGAACAAGGGATAGGCATTCAGGGAAGGAAAAGTGGGGCGAGAACATAAAAGAATATATAAAAACTTGAAAAGTTCTGTTTTCTATATAAATAGAGGAAGAAGGGCTGAAAGTGATTGGGGGAAATATGAAACCGAGAGGACACACAATATGTCATGGACAAGTACAAATTCCATATGATGAATGTTACCATTCTGCATATCTAAAATGTGCCAGTAAAAGAAAGAGTACATTAGGTAATCTGGAAATATTTCCCATACTTAAGGTTGTTGCAGTTAATTAGATTTATGAAGTTCTCTGTAAGGAACATATTCATAGTTTGTAGAAGTTGGAATATGACCATTTCAGGTGTGGAGGGGATCCAGAGTTACTCTGTCCTCCACAATTCTCTAAGGATATTCATTTCCTTTTCTATGTAGATGTGTGCTGTGCTAAGCCATCCAACCTTCTTCACGACACATATATAGAAATACGTTGTCCCCTCGTGCAAGCGTTCCAGAACTAAGCCACTAAATTACTGAGCGGAAAGTAGTTTTTATAAATAAATGTATGTTAATTTTTAAAAGCCAACTTCTACATCCAACATCACTCTCAGTTGTCATCGTGTTACATATGGTCTTCTACTCCCTTTGCCTTGTGAAACCCAGGAAGAAAGCCTTATGAGGATGCTGAATACTGCCACAGCTGGGCAGCCATAAGGATTTGCCTAACATTTTAGATCAGTTTACAATATTTTTGGTAGAAACTTTTGTCATCTTAACTCTGCTGTTCAATTGTTTAGTTTTATTTCTGAAAGATAGCATTTCCATTTATGATAGTCATAGTTTTTATTATTTTTTTCAAGTAAAACAAGCTATGATGAGAATTATTTGCCCACCTTTTCCCATACAGATTTTTAAAATGTGGATAGATGCTTATTATGGCTAATTTATATGTAATCTTTACTGTTCTAAGGGGTACCCAGATGTTTTTTGAAATATTACTTCTGTATGAAGCTATTGAGAATGTATTCACAAAACATTATCATTTTCATGAGTAGATGAAGCTTTTCACACTATTACAGGCAGCTATCACCCAATAACAGGAAGGCCCGGGCAGAAGAGCCAAGGGTGTAAGTCTCAGTCTGAGTCTGAAATTCAGAGAAAAGTGATGATCTTAGCGCAGCACCGATGTCCCAGGGGCTCAAGAAGATTCAGGTCCTCTCCCAGAAATGAGAAAAAATGTGCCTTTTCTCTGGTTCTTTCTCCCACATTGCTAAGCGTATATTATTTCCTTGTTATGTGAAAATATGTCGTTAAGAATTTTAAATTTATTCACGTATATTATAGTTGCATGTAGTACCATATGTTTCTGCATAAAAACCACTGGCTAGAATTGCAATTCAGTGGTGGGATGATTGCCTCACCTGGATGAGGGTCTACCTCTAATCCCATCACACACATGACAATTAGTGATAAAAATGTACTAAACAATTTACCCAATAGAGATTATGGAATGTATGCTTTGAATTCAAATGCATTTTATAACTGAGAACTATTCAAGAGAAAGCCAATGACAGTGTATTCACAAAACATGATTTGGATCATTAAGAATTTTACATTATGAAGATGAATCACCAAATGTATGAAACAATTTCAAAAATGTATAACGAAGAGAAAACAAATCCTGATTAGAAATTTAAAATTCTGAGAATTTTTATATGAAAAACATAAAAATAGTTACTTTAGTTTTTCTTTGCATAATAACAAATAATGTATTCATTTTTTGCATACTTCTGTATAATTTCATTCTATATTACATTTAAGGGAGCTATACCAACACAGTATTTTGCTGTACAAAAAGTTTAAAAAGCATACTTTGTATTGACCAACACGCATTTTTCAGATGAAAAAGATGAACTATCATTTCACTAAATTTCAAAAGTAAAATTAAACATTATGTCTAAAGCTACATTCTAAATACAGTATTAGAGCTTCTGTTTTGGTGGCATAGTTCTACAAAAATATAACAGAAACTTTAAAAGGAGCTAACTTTTTATCTTCCCATTATCTGCAGATAATGGAAATTTATTTATTTTTATAATTACCTGACGATACTAGAATCCTCCAAAATTATGCCATCTAGAACAGTATTTTAGTTAATATACAAAGTGTGTGTACTTCGGAGGGGATGGGAAATATGCATAAATATTAAGGAGTGGCAACTATAGAAAGAATTTGCCTTATGATTTTTCAGGCTCCTTCTTTTGCATTAATATGGATGTTCCAACTTTAATCTTTCCCACATTAATTTTGATGACAAATTAGCACTCTTACTTTCCTACATAGGTTATCAAAGAGCTATCAAATGTCTGGGACTATAGCAACTTTCAACTTAATTTAGTCAGAAGAAAATCCAAATGCAGTCCAGATCCCTAAAACTCCAAAGTGTTTTTAAATGACCCAGTTCATTCCTTATGTTTCCCACAAATCTATGCTCGTTGCCCAATAACCTCTAATCTACTCTGAAATCATTGGTGCTTTAGTACTGGAGTGCTGTATTTCATTGATGGAGACAGCTGTAGAATAAATCAAGCATCAAATAGCCTGTAATTCACCCACCTTTACACCGGTGTGCCTTTTACTGCAAGGTTATATAGATGTTACGGAATTACTTGATGAGCCTTTTTTAGGGTGAGCAATACTTTTGTGAAAACTCATGAAGCTGAACTGAATTGGTAAAATTTCGTTGGCATGAAAATGAATTTTATTAAACCCTACAGAGTATTATGAATGACAAAGTTTAGAAAAAAAATGAAAGGAAAATATGTCCCTAGTTGAATAATGATATTTGAGCAAAAATGTATAGGTGATTTTTCATTGCAAAGCCTTGTCATAGATGCTTAGAGAAGCTGGTGACTGTATACCCACAGTATGTGTGAAATACTGGAAGTTTAAAATTCTTGGAGTAAGGAAATCAAGTATCATTTTTATCTAGAATTAGAGATTCCAGTTCCAAGATTTCTTTCTCTTTTATCTAATGTGCCTTTTTTTCAATATGCGTATCCTATTCTCTCTCACTTCTGACCAGTTAAATAGGCAGGTTAGAAATCTCAGTGAGGAATAAGAATACTGTTTCAGTGCAATAGCTTAACAGGAAGGACATCCACTCTTTTCTGTACTCAGCTATACCCAGTAAATAGAGAGTTTCACTGTAAATCAACAGGTCATGTTGTAACAGTATTTGGAGCAGGAAAAAATTCAATTATTACTGAAAGTAACATTTTTTCTCTGGTAAAAGAAGATGGGGAGGGTGAACAAAAGAAAAGGCATTTGGTTTGAAAGGGAAAATTACCTAAAAAGCCATAAATGTCTGTGCCTTCACAAATACGTGCCTCTGCAACAGTCCACACTTTTTACTATATTAATAAATGTTTTACAGTAACATTTATTGACATACTTAGGAAAACTTTTCCTCATTCTCATCACTGGATAAAACTTTGAAAAGATGAAGATTTATACGATCTGAAGAGAAAACAGAGTATAGAATAAAATTTAGATCATTTCTTCAATTCTTCCTTCTTTTTCCTTCATTTTGCAGTTTTACTTAAGTCCTACTTTATAGGTTAGAAAAATGATTACAAAAATTGTTAAATTTTGACTGTCACTTGCCACACGTGTTGTTTCCTTTCAACAAAGTTAGTTCAGAATGTTTCCAGCAACAGATAGAAATCTCTGAAGTTATTCCCTATGCAGCAGGAGTCTCCAACCCATTTGCCCCCCAGGACTGGTGTCTTGGAAGGTAATGTTGCTGCTGGGGGAAGGAAGTGTTTTCAGGAGTAGATTCTCCTAGACCGGCTCCATCTAGATTTCTCACATGTGTAGTTAACAGTAGGTTTCAGGCTCCAGTGCGAATCTAATGTCATCTCTGATCACACAGGGAATGAAACTCAGGCAGTAATAGAAGGATGGGGAGTGGCTGTGAATGCGCAAGAAGCTTCCCTTCCTGCCTTCCACTCCCTTCCTGCGGTGTGGCCTTGTTCCTAACCACCTGAGGCCATACTGGTCTATGACCCGTGGTTTAATAATCCATGCTGCACAGTTGTACATAAATGTAATTTTAGATGTCACTCCCATGTGCCCTTTTCTTACGGAGATATAGCCAGTGTATTTCTTTAACCACATCTATTCAAGTTCATGTTAGTTCCATTTGTATATGTTCCCAATATGCTTTTGTTTTATCTTTCCTGCCATTTGTTACTTATGAAAATTTAGTAATTTAGTCTGTATTATACACAGCCAAGTTTGTGGATTTATGGCATAAGTGGCACCTGGGGTGTTATTAGAAATACTGTATGAGAGATTCTATACTGATCCTACACTTTATTTGTATTTATTTTTTTTTTTTTGGCGGTACTGGGGATCGAACTCAGGACCCTGCGCTTGCTAGGCAGGCGCTTATTCCACTGAGCTATATCCCCAGGCCCCTACACTGTATTTGTAAAACTAAAGTTAATAAAGTCCTCATGGAAATGGGATGCACTATACATTTGATGGTGAGAGAGGAAAGTACCTATATGTGCCTATCAATCTCTTGTACTAAAAGTCATTATTGCTTAAAAGTGTGCTTTTTGGCTAGAATGTGATGCAGTAATGAAGCATTGCTTAGCGTGCTAAAGGACATGTGTTTGATCCCAAGCAACATAATAAAAAGAATGGACTTTCTCACTATTTTTGTTTGTATGATCCCTTAATTTTTTATTATTGGACAGAGTTTTCCTATTACTTAATACTATATGCTTTCTTGAATATTCAGAACTTCTTATATAGACATTATAAGAATCCAACTTTTGTGCTGATAATAGTTTAAACTCTCCTAATCATTTCAACTCATTAATGCCAGATGAAATCCCTAAATATTAACATTAGCTAATTAATTAATTAAGCTAAGCCAGTACAGAACACCATAATATTATTTTAGTTTTTTTATCAACTTTCAAAAAAATGTCAAATGTCATCTGTTTTGATCATATCATTTTATAATCTGGCTATTTCTAACCTTTAACACTCATCTCCTTGTCAAATTCCCTGACCTAAATTTTTTGGAAGAATTCAGGTCACTCAATACTTCTACAAATCTAATCCTGCTAGTCCTTTTTTTTTTTTTTTTTTTTTCAGTACTGGGGGTCGAACTTAGGACCCTGCGCTTGCTAGGCAAGCGCTTATTCCACTGAGCTATATCCCCAGCCCAGTCCTTTTGTATTAGCGTTTGAATTTCCAATAGGTACTTTCTCTTCACATACTTCTCAGTTCTCCAGGAATTAATTCTAGTGTCACCTTAATAATGACCTTAGTAAACAGTTACATTGTATCTCTATGTACCCATAACACGCATTATAATTGCTAATTGAAAATATTGCTTGTTGCCCTTCATCAAGGAAATTCAAATATATTCAGAGCAGGAAGTAATTGCATGATTATAGTTTTGACATCTCACTCATAGCAGAGCTTATTACAAAGTCAAAAATGGTGATGCATGAAATATCCTATTTCTGATCATCCCATTTTGGTTCCGTTGCATGCATAATTATCTTTTTCTAGGCATCACATGTTACTGTACTTTATCCTTATCTTGGGGAGGGGAGGCAGATCCATTGTGCAGGGCTCATTCTTGCCTAATAATCATGAAGTGTTTGTTCCATCTCCACTGAGAGAAAAAAAAGTGGCAGCTCTCAATGATTGCTTTCTTCATTTTATACCACAGTGCACTTCCACTTATTGAGTAGAGTTGATCTGTCCTAGTTTTTTGCTTCTAAGCAACAAAGTGTGGCATAAGTGATGAACTGTATTGTCCATAATTAGTTTCAGTACAAGTGTAATTTATATCTTTCTAGCATACTGTGTTGCCTTATTGTCATTTTTTATTATGTGCATAATCATTTTATAGTTTTTTTTTGCTTTCACACTTTAAAAAGAAAAATTATATTAAAAGAGAAAAAAAAATGAAAAAGGAAGGGGATAATTATCTATGTATGTAAGTAAGTAGGTATGTATATGCAGCATATCTAACATAGTTGTACTACTAACTTAGGTCACTTTATTGTAAGGAATAGTTGATGATTAATTGTTTGATCAATTTTGCATGTCTATATCTGTTTTCCTGAATATACACTTAGAAGTTATCAATATGTAATGCAACGACCATTGTTGATTCCCTCTCACCTTATCTGTAACTCAGTTTTGATTGTACTATTCTTGTGCTATTTTGTGTCTGTTTGTTAATATGTTTTTGTTCTTATACTTTTAAAATTAAAAACAAAGGAAATCCATGTCACAAGAAACCCAAGGGATAAAGAGAAACTGAAGTAGCCAGTCCAAGAGTGCTTGAGAACCAGCATTCTGTCAAAAAACACATAAACATGGAAACGGTTTTTTGATTTTTTGATTTTTTTGATTTTTTTGATCACTGTCTGAGGTCCCAGCCTTGAGTGAGAAACCAGCGCAGATCTCAGAGGCCCAAGACTGTGCAGGTCCTGCAGATTCCTGACAGAAATCATGAGATAATAAGTATTTATGAGACTAATTTTATGAAAACTTATTATGCAGAAATAAGAGATTATACAAACTAAGACGTCATGTAAAAATTGTGAGAGCCTAAATAACCCAGAAGAGATAACTTATTTCTATGCAGTATCGTGAAGGCAGGTAGCATCTTATCCTAACTCCAGTCACATAGATCTTGGACACTGATGAATATAATTTGCTTATGCGTATCATGTTATTATTGAGTTTGAACAAGTAGTCTCATGATTTTCCCCAGGCATTACACATTGCAATTGCTCTTTATACATTATTGATATTTTACCATTACATTTTTGCTAATATTAAATCATAAATCTATCATCTAATGACTTAATTTGTTTTCAAGCATTTTTTCTCAAAAATTATTTCACAGAAGTCAGAATAATAAAAATTTTTGACAATTATAAAGAACTTCAATGTTGATTAAAAACATCATTATTTATTAAAAGTCAGCTTGCCAAGTATCAATTTAATAATGATTTAAAAACCAATAGTACAAAGTTCAGTATTCATAAAAATAGAAATAATATATTGTGCAGAAAGTGACTATAGTTTACAAGATAAAAGAATTTGAATAGTACACAACTTAAAATTTTTAAATTCTCTTTTAATACATTTCTGAATATAAGAAACCTGTGGTCTCATATGTGTTTTAAAGTTAAATCACATATTATTGTATCTTCTGAAAAATGTTCAGCCCCAAACAGTGAATGGGAGCAAGAAGGTAAATAAAGTCTTGGTGTTGATTAATACTGCAGGTTTTACTTTTTATATTCAGAAGGTGTTTCTCAAGGACCAGAAGTAATGACAAGAATGCTCTTCAATGCTACTGATTTAACTAGAGATTTAACACCCTAAAAATGAATTCATTAAAATGAATAATTATAAAAGAGTAAGAGCAAAATACTTTTAGAAATATATCACCAACTGAAGAACCAGTAGTGACCAATAAATCTCCTGATAGGAGATTTATTGGTCACTACTGGTTTTTGTTGTATCAAATGATACAACAGTTGTATCATTCCACAGTGCTACCAGTTAGTTGACCTTTGTCCCTTGCTCTTTTGGTTAGGGAGGGAAAGTATCAGGAGTGGTGTTGAAAGAAAGCCAGATGGGAACAAACCAGCTTCTTTATTTTCAGTGTAAAAATTGGAATATAAAATTAATCAATGAATGTTGTATGTTAATGTATTTGTAACAGCTTTTAAATATTTCCATTTGTAAATGTAATAGAATAATTTCTTGTTTTGATACATTAGGTGGTGAGATCATTTTGATGACTATTATTCACACATTTTGTAAGTTTTGGTTTGAAAATTAGATATTTGAATATCCACTCACCTTTTCTCTATAGATGTCTAACACTCAGACTTTTGTGAATACTACTAGCTTTTTTTTTTTTTTTTTTTTTTTTGCGGTACTGGGGATCGAACTCAGGACCCTGCGCTTGCTAGGCAAACGCTTATTCTACTGAGCTATATCCCCAGCCCCTGTACTACTACCTTTATTTTAAATGTCTGATTGAATTGTAGGTACAGGAATATGAGGACTATATACCTAAATTTTAATCACTGGAGAAAAGAAGAATGAACTGCAATGGAAAAGAAAAATTAAACATTTTACATTATCTATTCAGGTGTCTTGTTCTGTTATTTTGCTACCATTACAACATACAAAGCTTTAGTTACTTTTCTCATTGCTGAGACAAATCACAGGACATCCAAAGTTAAAGGGGGAAAGGTTAATTTAGCCCACAGTTTGTAGAGGTTTCAGCCCATAGTCAGTTGGCTCCAAGGAAGGGTGGCTCACGGCAAGGAGCAGCACATCACAGCTGTTAGAGACAGCAAAAGCAACACACGAGTGAAACAAGACTCTTTTCATCCGTCCTATTATATTCAAACTATGCACCCTGGGGGATGTGTAACACTCAAACCCATAATCCCAGCGTTAGACCATTAATCAACCAAAAACTCTTAATTCAGCCACCTATGACAAGCGTGACTATCCTGATTGTATGAGGCTTTGGGGGAACATCTAGACATAAGCCATAAGACATAATTCAAAAATAGTCTTACTTCAAAAAGATGATACATATTTCATGAAGTGTATTTAACCTGACTGTACAAATCTGAAAACGCTAAAATCCAAATTGGTAGTATAGTATGATAAACATATCACTTGACTATAATTACCACAAATATACTTACAAATATTCTCATTTAACATTTATACAAATAAGTGGAAAATCATTCATTTAGAGAGAAACTTAACTTGTCTGGGAATTTAATATATTTCCTGACAATTATGACACTCATTTGTTTTCTTATATGACTTTGAAAAGTTTACATTTAAGTGAAATAATGAGACCCACATACCCAGTTTTAAAATAGTTTAAAACTCACCCTTCACCCTTCCAAAACTGAAATTCTCCAAATACTTTACATCAAATATATTTCAGATCCTAATTTTTCATGGTCATTTATCTTAGCTTGTACTCAGACAACTTCTGATGTTCTAAGAAAATAGTACACTTAGAAATTTGTAATTATTAAAGTTTTATTTCTGAGCTTCATTGAATTATTTCTATACACAAAGTTTAAATAAAAATCTGTAATGTACTACACTTGATCTTAGCCAAAAGGCTGAGAAGGGATAAAAAATCTGTAATGTAATATATTTATGTGATAAAAATAATTCTCTTAAAACCATGAGCAGGTAAAATGTTTATAAAAATATTGATAGGACACTGCAATTGGGACACTGTGATTGCACAAACTATCACAAAGTGATTAGAAATGATAAATTGTTAAAATATCTCTGATCTTTTTAAGTATTATCGTAATTAAGTGAATTAAACAGAAAATTAAACAAAGGCATGTTTGTGGATAATTCTATACATATTAAAACATAGTTGAGAATCAATACATAAGCACAAAAGGTTGAATTATGTAAATCATGTATAAAATAATTTAATCAGTAATAAATTTTAATTGCACTATAATGTCTAAAAGTATTCTAAAAGATATTTACGTTTAAAATAGTAGTGTAAAGCCATCTACAACAAACCAACAGCAAACATCATACTAAATGGCCATAAACTGAAAACTTTCACTTTAAAGTCAGGAACAAGACAAGGATGTCCATTGTCACCACTCCTATTCAACATAGTTCTGGAAGCACTAGC
>PVLD010029979.1:0-17386 GCA_004027595.1 Dinomys branickii
TCAATTATTCCTTAGCATTAAGTGATATAATACAATAGTAGAACCATGTTAGCCCTCCTGCATATATGTATATTCATATATACATACATACATTTCTGTCTCTTTTCTCCTTTCCCTCGTCCCATCTGTTCTTTGTTTTTGAACAGATTTCCTTCATGTCTCTTAGTTTATATTCCCACGCTCGGGTTCTTACACCAGTCATACAATGCATTGCCTGCACATGTATCGCTGATTTATTTCACTTTTGAGTATGGACTCCAGTTTTGACCACTTGCCTACAAAGTTCCCAAAACTGTCTTTCTTTATAGCTGAATAATATTCCATTATATAAAAATGCCACAATTTTTTAATCCAGTCTTCTGGTGGATGGACACTTGGGTTGCTTCCACATTTTAGCTATTACAAATTGTGCTGCTATAAACATGGATGCACATATATCAGAGTGATATGATGTTTTCAGTCCCATGATTCTTGACACCATATAAATCCATGAATCTCCTTGAAACCAGCTGTGGTCCTGATTCCTTAATCAATGAGTAGGATAAAATCGTTGATGTGTGTTCATTTTCTATCTGTATGAGAGTCATTATGATTACGTCTTCTTTTAGAATTTACTTTCTACTATTACTCTCACGATCCCTCAAAAAGTCACTAAGCCAAGGCCTTAAAGGGAAAGTGTTCGGATCAGTGAGAGGAATTAGGAAGAGTGAGGTGTCTCTAGGTACCGCGGCAGACTAGGCAGACGTGCCTAGGACTCAAATGAAGAACACAAAGTGCAGATGAGCAGCAGGGAGAAAGGGAAGAGAAAGAAGGCTGTGAGACTCACTTCCTCACTTCAGAATTTTTCCCACAGTTTTCCCCCGCTTCCTTTTATTAATGGATTAAATGAATGTCTTTATTACCCTCTATGCTTTCCAAGGCTAAGGCCTAAGCAGTCAGGCGTCTCTGATAAACACTCCTCACCTTGTCTCTGTGTGCATGGCCCCCCACCCATGCGCTCCCCATGGGGCAGGGCTCAGACTCCCCAGCTCCTGCGGGATGTGCAGTACTTTATCAGGCTTGCAGTTAATAAACCCAGATGGAGTTTACCCGATGCCTCAGGCTGACTTCACATCAAATCTTCCGCAGGTGGAAGTTGCTGATATTGCTTGGGGTATTTACACCCAGGAATTGGTGTAAATGGTCAAATCCATCCCATTCCAAACAATGGCTACCCTCTTTCAAGAGAAGCAGCTTAAAAATTTAAATCCCAATATTTCAGATAGATTTCAGCCCTGCAGGAGAATTCAGAGATGGAAATCCAAAGCTCCTTAGCCGTGAGCACTCCCTCATTTCAGGTTCCTTCCCTGGGTCTTGATAATGTGTGTGCTTGTGGGGTATTTTAAAGAACATTCACATGAACCGAATGGGCACACTTTGTTGACCAAAGACTTAATATTTTGTGCCAGGTTCTGTGAAAGAATCTCTCTGTGTAACAGAAAAGTAGAAAGGTTCTGAGGTGAAAAAGCTGAATATTTCAGTACTTTTCAAACACTGAAATGAAGCCTGGCTGGCTTCAGTCTCACTGCATCACCAGGCTTAGCTTTAAAGTCTCTGCAGCCCTTTTTACGGTGTTAATTGGAGGCAGAGGGCGATTTATTAATTGCACTGTTCTAAATTGTAAAACCAAAATGCTTTCTCTGGTCCAGATGAACTGAGCCAAATAGAATTTCGGAGACGCCAAATATTCCAAATTCTTAATACTTTGGGCCCACAGCGTTTTGTTAATGTAGCACCTTAATTAGCGTTAGGGAACCTCAACTCAAAAGATGAGGACACTGTTTTGCTTTTTCATTTTCTTTAAACACAATGGAAGGCTTTTAGGCATCATATTTATTTTTCTCTGTATTTTTTCAAAGAGAATTATTTATATTTCATTTCTTCCTTTCTAAAATATTTCCCCAGTTTGCTTAATACCTCTTATTGTTGAATTATCAGAAGGGCCTCCAACATGTTTTCACATTGTAATAATTCTTCAGCTGATCCTGTAAGTGCATTGTGATTACAAAGAAATTAATTCACAGCATTTTCCTCAGATGTAATGTGCCCATATTAATGTTTTTATTAACTGTAGTTGATGAGGGATTATTTTCTGGCTTAATTCCAAGACTCCTTTTGTAGCTCTCCAAAGGAAAAGTGACTGCTGAATTTTCACATAAGAAATGCATTCCTAATGGAAGAAATGAGACTTTTTCCCCCTATTCTCTTAATCAATATCATTTAAGCAGGAAAATATGAACAGAAGCTTCAGTTTCTGGGAAGCATGAATAAAATATTGAATTAAGATGAGTATTTTAGAGCTGAGATATTTGAGTTTAAATACCTGGTCAATCTCCCAGAAAGATTTTCCTAATCAAGTCCAAATGTATTTTTAGAGACATTTTTTGATACAAGAGCCAATACTGAGGACCTTTGATAGAACATAAAAGACAGAAAGAAAATGTTGCACACTAGGACCTTAAACACTTTTAATGACCTTATACCTGTAAATTTTGTTGTAGTGAGATACAAAATGACAATTCTGTTCTCCGATGTGGAAACGAAGAGGCAGTGGCAGGAAAATCAGGGTTAATAAATGTTTCACGCCCACCTGGGTGGGGCTATGGCTGTTTCTACCCTTTAGTAGGAGCAATCAAAGGCCTTGTCTCTATAAAGTTGTCTAACTACAGAGAAGTGTTTAGTCCCTAGATCACCCAGTGAGAATGAAATGATCTGATTTGCATGTGACTTGGACACCAAGATAAGGAAGGTAGCTGAGCAACATCTCCAATGTCTGATCCATGTCAAACTGCTCAAAATGTAGAACTGCTTAATGTTCATTCTAAAAAAAAAAATCTAAGATGTTCAGTCATGTACTACAAAAAACTAGCCCCAAAATACCCTCCCAGATTTCTAATGCAGAAGGCTTAATATGATTAGTTGACTAAAGATTGTTAGATGTTAAAACTAACTAGGTGTAAGAACATGTAGCAATTAGAACCAGAGAAGGGGCTGGGGATATAGCTCAGTGGAATAAGCGCCTGCCTAGCAGGCGCAGGGTCCTGAGTTCAATCCCCAGTACCGCCATAGAACCAGAGAAAATTTAAGTCAGGCAAAGTTCTACAGTGACACATACTCAGGTTCAGTGCCAGCTTAAGCATCATACAAACTCTTATCTGATCAGTTAGCATCTTCCCATGAATCAAACTAAAGTCTACACACACACACACACACACACACACACACACACACAGGTTGCCACCCAGGACAGGTGCAAGAAAGTATCTGCATCCCACCCTGACCTGGGCTGAAATGTCTCAGGCCAAGACTGACCACCAGCTAGAAGACAACCCCCGTTTAACCATCATCAGCACTTGGTGTTTGGTGCTAGATACTCTTAGGTTCCCAAAAAGAGCAGTAAATGAGATCATGAGGGGGACAAAATCACCTAACACTGAAAATAACAACCAGAGGAACTTCTCTAGGGAGGACTCAGCGTGAGTCAGGGCTCCCAGCAAAGGTTCAGCCAGACTTGGGTGGTACAGACAAAGAGGGAAGGGGGACGTTACAGGAAAGAGAGGGATGGTGAGGACAGGCAGCACGGAGAATGCTTGATGCATATGCTGGGGACAGCGGCTATGCCAGTTTAAGGCGTAGGTGTCAGATACGGCAACTGGGACAAACTGCAGGGAAGACAGATCACAGAGGTCTCTGCACTCATCCAGAGAGAAGAGAAGCGATAAACACATTTTGAAGTCATCTTCTTATCCTTGAACTTCTGACTCCTCAAGCTATCTGATCCAAATTGCTGCTTCCTTATTTTAACATTGAATTTCTTCTTCACTTTTGCTGTGTTGTGTTTTGCTTTTGTAACACTGACCCTTTGAATTCCAAAATTAGCTTTGGCATCCTAGGACGGGCTGGGGAGTTTGTTTAGGAGATCAAACAGAGCCTACAACTGTAGTACCACTACTGCCAATGCTCAGCGTCAGGAGACCCAGCCGGTGCAAAAATTATGAACAACCAAGCCTAACTTCCCTTCAGGATTCACATGTGGAGAAGTTAATGAACGCTCTGGATGACCTAATCTCGCAAAGAGGTAGTTGAGGCTGCCCCTGCTCCACAGCATCACTCAAATAACTCTATTTTACATATTTCTGTCATTAGCATTTGAGACTCCAGAGTTGACTTCGTGTTCATTTTCTCAAAAGAAGATTTAAGGGGAGAAGGAAGGAATTTGTGCGATTCCCCAGCAGACTTGGGCAATGGAAAAGTTGTCTGTGTTCATGATCTGACTTCTGCCTGTGAGTCCTGGAATGAATTCTAAGAAGCCTCAGTTCTGTCTGCCTGGGATTTTTGATGAGAAAGTCCTGCTGATGGGTAAGAAAAACCATTAAGTGTCACCCTTCTCAAAAAAATTAGCCCAGTTCATAAAATTACCCATGCCATCAATTCTTTCCTCTTTCCAAAAACCTTAGCACAGCCTATGTTAAAGAAAAAAACAGCTGGATTATGGCCAATATCCAAAGCTGTTCATCGAAAATCTCAGATAGAGTAAAATTTTTTTAAAGCATGGTACATTACATTCTGTTCACCTGGTTTTCTTCAGGCCAGGCTAGTCCTCTTTTTGACTTCTGGATCTAACGATTTCTGTGTTTGTAGTCCTCAGTGCACACCTGTGAGCACAGCTGGGAATGAGCAGCAGGAAGAAAGTCTATTCACTTTTGTGTATTTATCCCATTTATAATCTACCTCACAGTTACAAGAAGATTTAGGTCTTCTAACAAAAATAGCTACAACACAACAGGATAAAAATAAATAGATGAAAAACTCACAAAATAAATGCCATTTAAAACCCTGAGTTTCTTGATTCTTTGACCACAGGCACACAGATAGGTTTTCTCCTGCAGAATTCCTTTACTACTACCAATCTGCAAAGAACCCACAGCTGACAAGGAAAGATCTAAAAGTAAATAGTATCTTGGATGTAGAAGACATCCTCTCTGCAGACCTAAATCCCCGTATGTGTTCATGCCCATAAGCAGGGACATGTGGGCATCCCTACACTAAACTCTAGCACAAGAGCATCTAATGCAGATGAAAGGGATCTGCACTCAAGCCTTGTGCTTCTCCTATCCTGGAAAAACAGTTCTGTTCCTTCCAAAGAAAAGATTGACAGCACTACCATCTAATTCAGAAACCCAATGGGTACCATCTCAGGAACACAAAAGACTCCCAGGCATCTGACAGATGCCCACCTCTCTCATCCAGGACACATATGTCTGGGTACAAACTTCTCCAGTCCACATTTAAGGGTCTATATTGTCCTCACGGACAATTAAATCCTGAATACTGACTTTCAGTGTAATGTGTATATGACTGTGAAATGCTGGAATCTTTTATTCTTTTTAAGACACACTAATGTAATACAAATGATCATTAAAAGCCATGTAAGCACTACTGGGTATTTCACTAGTGGTACACAGAAAAACTTCTAAAATCCATTTTTCCTATCCTTCTGCATAAACAGAACCTGCCTCCCCCAGAAGAAAAATCAGAGATCCAGCCTAAGACAATTATCCTCTGAGGGTGGGAGCCAGCTCTCAGTATGCTCTATAGCTGTCTAGGAGCGCCTGTGAAGCCCCGACTGAGAACCCTGCTGTGGGAGACTTGGGGAATCTGCCACTGCTGCTTGTGCTAATTACACTGGACAGAGATTTCTTTCTCGTTCTCATTCCATACACATATTTAATTATTTAGGCCTGGCAGCTTCCTGAGCAACCTTTTAAGCCATACATCAAAATACACTGACATTTGTTGCCATAAGTTGTTCGAAACCTCACACTTCCTACTATCTTTTGCAAAGCCTCTTTCTAGCTGTCACAGAGTGTGTTGCACTATATTTAAGTGCTCAGTCTTAGCTATATGTTAAGTGTTTGAAACGAATAAGGGGGAGGAGGAAGAGAAGCAAGCAAGCACTTTTAATGTTTTAGGGCTGAGAGTGAGACTTCCTCCCTGCCAAGCGCCTGCTTCTGTTAAGGCCCACCCACCACGCAATGGCTGCAGTACATGCGACTTTCTTACCAACCCAAAACCCATCTGTCTCATATTCCTCTCTCTTTCATCTTCTAAATTAAAGCCAATGAAGCTGATAAATTAATCTCTGATACAGCGTAATAAATGACACTCTCTTAATGAGCTATCCTACCCACACCGCAGATCTGCATTCTTCCAAGACCTTCTGAAGACACAGCATCACCATCCAAGGGAGGCACTGATGTTCGAGAGTAGGCACCACGTTAAGGCAGGAAGGGTGATATACATTCCAGGATCTGGCAACACACCCCTGAGGTCCCAACTCACAGAGCTGTCCTGCTCGTCAGTGGTCATTCAGTTTCCTGCTGTGGAACTGCTTGGCCACTGAGCTCACATCTGTGGGGTCACTCTCTGTTCCCTGCTGATTTATGACATATGGCAACATGTCAGTTGCTTACAATTCCCATCACATGTAGCACATGCTTAGTAGGTGTTCAGCAAATGTCTGCTCAGAAAACAAAGGTATGACTGCTTTTCACTCCCTGTAGCCTACAAACAGGACTATGAGCTAAAGATTTTATCATGTTTTTACAGGCTTCCAGAGAAAAGCATTCCATTTTCTCAGTCAAGTGCTCATTCCAATGTGACATGCAGACTTTTGAAAAAAATGAAGACAGTTGAACTAACTCAAGATTTTAGAAGCCTTATCTCTCCAGAACATCAAACTTTAAAGTGGCCTAAAATGATCCCCTTCTAAGGAAGAAAATAAAATGAAACAATACCACCCTTCAGCTGTCACCCAGAACTCATGAACTCAAAATACACTTACAATAAAGACATTAGTTTTTCAAGACTGGTCACAGGATTCTTAAGAGGAAAGAACAGATGTAAGAGGTGTAATCAAAAAATACGGTGAATATTTAATTTTTTTTGAATGTATTATAGTAAAATGCACATTGCCATTAATCTCTCAAAATCTCCGCACACACACACTTTGAACATGCTTATACTATTATTGTTGCTACTTTCTGAAGTGGTTCTGGGAGTCCCCCTTCATAAGCGTCTTTAGTGGCTCCCTTGATGTTCTGAACTGATTCAGAGCATTAATTACCTTTCATAGTCATTTTGACTTTGGGGAAGAGCCAAAGCTCACACAGCGCCAGATCTGGTGAAGACAGTGGCAGATGCAGATGTACCAACATGTTCCTACGAGCCTGCCTTTGCACTGAAGGGTATCCGTAAGAATACTAGAATGAGTGTGTTCAAGGAGTGTTTTGAAGGAGATAAATGACAATGTGTCTTTTACTGTATTACATTTTTAAAATTTAAGCATTTGCATATATTTTGATCACTCCTTGTAGAGAAGTATCTACTACATGAGAAAAAAACTTAAAACACACCAAAACCTGTCATTGGTATTGAGATTAACCCACCTCCATCCATTCCACCAACCACATGACTACACACCCTGCCACTGAAGGATGAGAAATGAGCATGTGGGCCAATCTTATCAGTGACAGACAAGACAAAGTCTAATGCATGGTTCTTAGAAAGGTTCCCTTTCTCTTAAGAAAAAAGCAAGTGAAAAGATGGTGGCCTCCTTTTTCTGGACAATGTCCTGTCAGGTGTGGCTCCTATCAGGTGTGAACCCTAAAACCAAGCAGTCAACACTACAAGGAAGCCACAGGACAAAGTCAGCTCTCCACAACAGCAGAGAAGCAAGACAAAAACCCTGAGTCACGATGACACCCGGAACCCAAGAGTTTTATCTAGACTTCTTGTGAGAGAAAATATTTTTCACAGCTCTTTAAACCACGTAAAGCTAAGGTTTCCATTACTATAACTGAAGGCATCTTAACGGATATAGAAAGCAAAAACAGCAAAAAATCACCAGGTATTAACTACATTACAAATATTTAAACACTGTAATGGAGATAATGACTCAATTTTGGTTACACTGATTTAGCTCTCTGCCACCAAAGCAAGTTTGTGTGACAGTCCAGAAAATGCAAGTTCAGAAACTTCAAGGCATGAATCTATAGCTTTGCCTTGGAAAGTCATGTATGTTTTCTGCTCTTGCTAATTCACAGGAAATGAGATCATAATCTATTCAAAGAGTTCGCACTATATTTTTAGGCAATCCCAACTACCCACCTCAATCTGTTCATTTAAAAAAATTATATGGGTTTTAGCATTTGCTTTGGAATACCATTCATATTGTAAAAATGGAGCTGGTAGTCTATAAATAAAATAAACACTTAAAAATAGGAATGAAGGGCTGGGGAGATAACTTAGCAGCATGGTGCCTGCCTGGCAAGCGAAAGGTCCTGAGTTCAATTCCCAAAACCAAAAAAAAAAAAAAAAAAGGAAAGAAAACCAGGTATGGACGTTCTCGGCTGAGTGCTGTGAGAATCAGGTAGACCGCACCTTTTTTTCAGGAACAGAGCAGGCAACCTGAGATCCTGCTGCCATTACAGTCTGTGTCTCCACCCTCTGTGTGCCTGGCACAGCCAGGAGATACTGGCTCAGAAGGCCCATGAACAGCTAACACTGGGGTTCACATTTGGGCCCTCCCTGCATGTGCCCCATGCCACCTGAGGTATTAGATCAGGTGGTCCACAAACTGCTGACACTGCAGTTTTGCCTCTGGACTTTGCATGCCCCTTGACCTCACGGAGGTCACAGAAATAGGCAGTCCATCATCACCGCCAGTGCAGCCTGCTTCCGGCTCCTGCATGTGCCCTGAGCTGCCTGGAGACACTGAATCAGGTGGTCCAAAATTGCTGACCTTGTGGTTCATGTCAGGGCTCTGCCTGTGCCCTGAACTGCCTGGGTACACAGGACCAAATGGTCCATGAATACACCATCAGTGCAGCCCACTATGCATGCCCTGAGCTGCAAGGGGACACTTGATCAGATGGTCTGTGATCCGCATATATCACAGTTTGCGTCTTGGACCTGAAAGAACTAGGTACACTCTGCCAACCACTGGAAGACCCCAGAGTGAGCAGCCCATCTCGGCAGACACTGAGGGGCAAGTCTAATCACCAGGAAAACTAGGGATGCTTGTGACCTTTGCTAAGCTGCCAGGGAAGAGAGAGACTGGGCACTCTGCCTCCAACAGCAAAAATGACAAGACAAAGGACTAAAATGCAATCTCAGAACTCCACCCCACTCAGAACAAGTCCAGGAGACATCAGCATAGGAGAACTTGGTAAACACACACCTGAAATTGCTGAAATGATTGCAATGGAAGTAAAGAAACAACTCCACTAGGCCATAGAAGAGATCAGATCAGAAATAATCCCTCAGGTAAAAAATGAAATGACAGCAATAATGAAAGAATTACTCAGCACATCTAAAGAAGACATACATAAAAAATAGATGAGCATAGGAAACTGATGGAAATGTTAAATGAAAAATACAGGACTGAACCAGAATGCATGAAACAGATTCAAAGAGATATCCAGGAAATCAAAAATTCCATTGAAATCTGGCAAAACCACTTGAATGAAGCCAAAGATAAGATTTCAGTTCTTGAAGACAGCATGGCAGCTAATGATTGCAAAAGGAAGGCTGTCTTAAAATTAACAAGGATCCAGGAAAAATCAATTCAACAGCTGCAAGACAAGGCAAAGAGAAATAATGTAAGACTAATAGGAGTAAACAAAACAGTAGGAGGCCACACAAATGACATGAAGAGAATATCTGCAGAAATAATAGCAGAAAATTACCCAAGCATGGAGAAAGATTCTGATGTACAGTTAAGTGAGGCATATAGAACTCCAACTAGTCATAACCAAAATAAAACTCACCCAGACATAACAATGAAGATCCCAGACATACAGCAAAAGAACAGAATATTAAAAGCTGCTAGAGAAAAAAAAAACAAAAACAGATCACCTATGAAGGAAAGCCCATCAGAATCACAGCAGATTTCTCAACACAAACCATCCAATCAAGAAGAGCTTAAAGTGAAGTATTACAGGTCCTGAGACAAAGAAGCTTCCAACCAAGATTGATGTATCCTGCAAAACTATCCTTCAAATTTAATGGAGAAATAAAATATTTCCATGACAAAGAACAACTGAACCACTTCACGAGTGCCAAACCAACCTTATAAAGAGTACTAAAAGATATTCTAAACAAAGGAAAAAATGACCACAATTTCAAGAACAACAACAGAAAAGAACCCTCAAGCAAAGCAAGCAATTAAGCAGAGAGAAAAAGTAGGAAACCAACAGCAAGTAAATAACATGACAAAGACAAGCCAACATATGTCACTTATAACCATTAATGTAAATAGCCTCAATTCAATTCAGACTGGCAGATGGATTAAGAGGCAAAATCCAACAACATGATGTATATAGGAATAGCCACAACCACAAACACACTCAGCCATCTAATCTTTGACAAAGGGGCCAAACAAGTTCCATGGAAGAGAGACAATCTCTTCAATAAATGGTGCTGGAAAAATTGGTTTGCCACTTGCCAAAGACTGAAAATAGACCCAAGTCTACCACTATGTACCAAACTCAAATCAAAATGGATCACAGATCTCAATATTAAAATAGAAACACTAAATCTATTGTAAGAGAAAATAGGTGAAAATCTTGAAGACATAGGGGTAAGGCAGACAGTTCATGAACTAAAACCAACACAGGAAATACTTCAAAGAATAACTGGGATTTCATCTTACTGAAAAGTCTTTGCACATCTAAAGAAATCACCAGCAGAGTAAAAAGAAAACCCACAAATTGGGAAAAAAAATTAGTTGACTGTCCCTCAAACAAAGGTCTTCTATCTAGAACATTTTTTATAAAAGAATTAAAAAACATCAGCCCCCCCCCCTTATTCAAGGACTCAATCCAGAAATTGGCATCTGAGATGAATACATGCTTCTCAGATAAAGAAATACAAATAACAAATAAATACACGAGAAAATGTTCAACATCATTAGTCACTCAAGAAAAGCAAATTAAAACAATACTGAGATTTCACCTCACCCCAGTAAAAATGGCTAGCATTAAGAAATCAACCAATAACAAATGCTGGCAAGGCTGCAGAGAAATAGGAACTCTTCTCCACTGCTGGTGGGAATGCAGATTGGTGAAACCACTGTGGAGATCAGTTGGGGATTCCTCAGCAAACTAGGTCTAGAGGTCCCATTCATCCCAGCTATTCCCCTTCTGTGTATTTTCCCAGAAGATCTGAAAATACCATATCACAGCAATATATGTGCACCCATGTTCATAACAGCACAATTTGTAATAGCTAAATCATGGAAGGAACCCAAATGTCCATCCACTGAGGAATGGATAAAAAAGTTGTGGTATTTTTATATAATGGAATATTTACTCAGCTATAAAGAAAGATAAACTCGAGGCTTTCATAGGTAAATAGTCACAGCTGGAGACCATACTCATAAGTGAAATAAATCAGACCTGCATGTGTAAACACCATACTGTCATCCCACTAGTGTAAGAACCTGCAAGAGTGAATAAAATTAGGAGGTATGACAAACATTGTGAAATGAAAGGAAAATACTCAAAAGTAAAGAACAACCAGGATGAGAGAAAGGAGAAAAGAAAGAAGGGGAAATTATGTTTATATGTATATACAGGACAGCTAACATAGCTGTAACTACTGACCTCTATCACTTTATTGAAAGGAATGATTAATTATTGAAAGTTAATGATTGAAAGTTAATGATTAATTATTTGATCAATCTTATGTGTCTATATTTGTTTTCCTGAGTAACCCCTTTGAAGAAATCAATATGTAAGACAACAACCATTGTTAATTTCCTATCACTTCGTCTGAATTTCAGTATTGCTTGTATTGTTCTTGTGTTATTTTGTAAATGTATGTGTGTTTGTTTATGTTTTCATTCTTTTATTTTTTAAAATAAATTTTTTTTAAAAAGAGGTACCGAGGCACACACCCATCACCTCAGCACCCTGGAGACTGAGTGATGAGGACGGCAAACCCGAGCAGTGCCGGGCAGTTCAGTGCCTAGTGAGGCCCTGTCTCAAAAAAAATTTTAAGGATTGGGGATACAGCTGGGGGCAAAGGCCCCAACAGTGAGAGGGGAAAAAAGAATAAAGCAGATAAAGTATTATTATAATGAACAGGACTATTTTTAAAGGATCTCAGGGTTTTTAAAATTTTTATGGATTCATTAGGAAACAAATAGACTTACAGTAGACTTAATGTTAAAATGTTCATATGCCATCCAGAGCTGCCATGCAACTCCCCTTCAAAACAACATAGCTCACTAAACACTTACTGAAATCTGCATTGGTTTCCTATTGCTGCTATAATACACTGACACACAGGTAAAGCTTAAAACCTTAGAAACTTATTATTCACAGCCCTGAGGGTCAGAACGGGTCTCACTGGGCTAACCCTGGCACTGGCTGGGCCACGCTCCTTCTTGAACCCTTGAGAGCCCATTTCTGGCCTTTCTAGCATCTCCAGACTCACAGCGTCCCCAGTAGCTGCTACATTGCTCCAACATTCACTCCCCTCAACACCTCTCCCTCTCTGACTCTGATCCCACCTCCCTCTTATAAGAACCTCTGTGATTATGCTGGGTACCTAGATAATCCAGAAAAATGTCCCCATCCCTACCTCAAGATCCTTAACTGTCACATCAACAATGTGCATCTTGCCATGGAAGGTAGCATGCTCAGAGTCTCCAGAAATCAGAACATGGACATCCAGAAAGCCACTGCTCTGCCACCGCAAACCCAGCACAAATACGGACCTGACTTGAAAGCACTCAGAAACTGGACCGATTAATTCTGACCCAGAAATTGTTACTGTTTTTGAGTTACGAGAAGATATATCAGTTAACCCTCCAAGAAGAAGCTGGTGGGCCAATAATATGAAGACTCAGACTAGCCAAACACAATTTCCAGTAGAAAAAAGACCAACTAGAAATAGGTATTTCAACAAAACATGTAATGTAATGCTTAAAAACAGGCTGGCCAAATGAATTTATTGAGAGAAGTTAAGGAAAAAAATATGAGACACTTTGGGAAATAGCCAATTATCGTAAGAAAAAAATCTGAAGTTAAAAACTCAGGACAAAAAAAAAAAAACAAACCAAAAACTTCAGGACCTGCAGAAATCCCTTTTAAAAGCATAACAAGGGGATTTTTAAAAAGGCTGTAAAATGTACATGTAACCACTTTTCAAGATTGTAAACTGCATGAATTACAAATGTGTACTAATAAAATAAAATGAGTAAGTAAATAAATGCAAGCATAAGAAATCACTAAACTGGTATCACTCATTTATGAAACTTTAGCTGTGCGGGGACTGGAGTCAGGAAGTAGGACAAGAGGACTACACAGCTGTTTGTCCTGAGCTTTGCGCCTGACACAACTTAAAATGCAACTATTAGCTAAAAACTGGGAACAGTTCAAGTGTTTATCAGCAGGTGACAGATATAAAATGTGGTAATTCTCACAACAAAATACTACCCAGCAATAACAAAGGACAAATTACGGATACAGCTGAACCTCACAATCATGGTGCCCAGTGAAACGGGCCAGGTACAAAGCAGTATAAAGGGGTGAATGTTTACATTAAAAAACCCTACCACAGTAAAAGATGCACTGCCAAGAACAAAGGGCTATGTTCAAAGTGAGGAGGAAATATTTGGAGTATTTTTAGGGAGATTAATGACAATGTATCTTTTATTGTAATAAATGTTTTTAATGAAACATTCACCATATTTTGTGATCCCTCTCATTAATCAAGCATTTATAGCAATTTCTGTCAAATAAAAACATGACAGTGTGAATTCATTCATCTTATTCACTGGACCTGGAACCATACAACCTCTGGCTCTAAAAGTCAAAATGACCAGGAAAGGCAAACATTTTGAATTCATTGAAGACATCAAGGCATCCTGGATAATACAACTAAAGACGTTTATGAAAGAGGACTTCCAGAGCTGCTTCAGAAAGCAGCACGCTGATGGGATGAATGTTTTGAAGGGAGGGACAATATTGTAAGAGGGATTAATGGCATTAGTGCTCTTTACTGTTACAATTTTTTAAATGTAAACATTCACTGTGTATTTTGATTACATCTCCTAAACCATATGATTACTCTGCACAGGATTCTAGAAACTGAAAACTAAACCTACAGTGACAAAAGTCCGTAATGCCCACTGGAGCCAGGACTACAAAGCGCAGACAATCCCGGGGGTGGGTGGGGTGACAGGAAGAAACAGGAAAAAGAGATCATGGGTGACCGTGGCCAAAATACACTGAAATGTGTACTTCAGTGGGTGCAGTTTGCATGTGCTACACCCCAAGAAAGTCAGTTCCTTAAAAACCTGACTACTCTGCAGTAATAAATTTGTGTTGAGAGGCATGACAAGGCCACAAGTGAAATAATCACTGCCCCTTTAAACCAACACCTCTCCCTGTTTCCAAGCTCCACAGACCCTCTAATGACTTATAATTATTCATCCATGGCAAGCCAACTCTCTGAGGGAAGAAGGTTGGTCACTTTGATCACAGCTCAGGGGTAGATGTCATGCGAGCTCCTTATTTCTGTAACAAAGGCAAATTCTCCTGTCTCCCCCACACGCACACTTGTATCTCCAGCCAAGTGCTGCTGTCTCAAACATTCATCCTATCCACACTAAAAAGACTATTTAACTGCACAGGACACTACCATACTAAAAGTCCCCAGCTATCAAGTCACTTTTATGTGCAAATTTCTGTCTTTGTCTCTAATTTGCTCTGTAGTAAGTTATACCCCCAGTTTGCATTTTACGTCATTCATTTAAACCTGTGTGTACAGTTTTGCTTGCTAAATATTTGTTTTACTTCTTCATGACCAGAGTTTATATTATTTTACTTTATAACACGATAGTAGAATGTTTTATGCATTTAAAAGCTTTTTTATTTATTTGATACTTTTTAAAGCAATTATTGCTGAAAACATGCTTCATTTGCTCAGAAAATGATTTGGCAAATACTGGATCCACAGTAGTAATACCCTCTGGCTGCCCCCCGGATGATCATCCTTTACTATGCATTCTCTTTACTATAAGGATATTCCACAAAAAATCCCAGCTACACTTCAGCTACAAATTTTATGCCAACCTACAGGGTAATAATGCCATAATTACATTCAAAACAAATTCCTAGACTGACATTCAATTTATAATAAAACATCCCCAAAACTGGTAACGTAACTCTGCAGTTCACTGTCTGCCACACTGAAGGTGTACACAGATCCAGATGCCGGAGAATTTTAAACAGGATGTCTGTAGAGAAGAAGAGACTTACACCTCAGGTCCAGGGAGGGTTCTTTCACCCAGAGCGGACGGACCTCTGTCTCCCCCATCAAGGGAAAAAAGCAACAAGCTGGGAGCCCTCCCCAGGGCAGGGCGGGGGCACCGAGCTGGGGGAGAGCCCAGTCCAGGACTCAGGGCAAACACAGCCCACACAAGAGAAGTACAAAGGGACTCTGTGCACTGACTGCTGGGATGACGCTGTGTCTGAGAATGAGCAGTGCTGGGCTGCCCGAACGCTCCCCAGAACAGGGGAGCACCTTCCCAGGAAACAAAGTCAACAGGGAACAGAATGACAAAACCCACTTTTTAATTTTTCCAGTCCCTTTGTGCTGCTGGGTCAGTACATCAGTTACACACATGTCCAGCCCACTGGCCAGTCCTCCCAGAGCCACCTTCTCGCTGGGAAGGAAAGCTGAAATTCCTTTCCAAACCAAGGGCGCTGCTCACAAGAAGCAGCTACAGACTGAAGTCTGCCGCCTAAGAATATATCTTTTTCCCAAGTGAACCCCTCATAAGCACAGGAGAAAGCCATTCTGGTCAGTGAAAGAAAGCTGCGCCCTCAGGAAAGTACAAGGAGGACGGGAGGAGAGAGGGGAAGTGGGCGGAATCTTACCCAGGCCTCGATTCTGCTGCTCCCATTTGATGGCATCGGGCGCCTGGTAGGTGGCTCCTCTCAGTGAGCCCCCAAATCCTTGCTCCAAGCCAGGCTCCTGGGAGGTGACCCCGGGGAGAGTAAAGCTCGGCAGTTCGGTGTCACCACCAAAGCTCTCATCTGGGGAGTCTGTGTCTTTATCTCCCTCCTCTTCTTCCTCCTCGTCTTCTCCCTCTGGGAAACGGAAACAAAGCCATCATGAGGAGCACATTCTCAAACAAATCCACCTCCTGAAATGATCCAAGCTCCACAGTCACTGCACTGGACCTCTTCTAACCAAACTTACCGCCAAAGTTGGAAAATGGGAGATTTGAGGGATTATGTGCCCACCAAACGCCCCATATTGTAAACTTTCAAGGCCGCAGTTATGCCAAACACACATCATGCGTCATGTTTCTTGGGAGCTAAAGCTCAGGTATTATGAACTGTTATCAGAGCAGTGTAGGGAAGAAACCCTGCCATTTCTGTTTTCAGGAGGCCATGAAGGGTTTATCTGTTAGAAATTACACCAAAATAGCATCAGAACATAAAAGGATTTGATACCATCCCTTTGTATCTCATAACTTAAAGACAAGAATTCATCCTATTGGCATGGTTTTCTCTCTGTTCTTGCACATCAGTGAGTAAAACTCACAAGCATGTTATGTGAAAGGCACAGGCAGATGGAGGGAGAGTGACCAGGGAACTGGGAACAACCACACCAGCACTCCCAGTCCTACTCCACAGAGAACTGGGAAACGGGCCCTTTATTCAGGACAGTCAGAAAAGCAACCCATGAAAAACATACCATCACTGTCACCAGCAGAGGCATTGACGTTTACACCTGGTCATTTGCACTGCATGGGGGGGGGCGGGCTTAAGACCACCCGTTCTGGCCCCAGGTTCAGTTTTCTAGGAGGACTTGCAGTTGCCCTGTTGCGGATGTGCCTCCCAAGCCCAGAGGAGCGCTCAGCATGCAGTGAGCTCCTCACCTGTGGTCTCCCCTCGGCCTCACCGGGCACTGACCACAGCCGGGACGCCAGCTGCCCCAGTGGAGAGGACGAAGGAGCAGACATCTGGCACCGCCCGAGAAGCCCGCAACTCCCCTTCCTGCTCTCAGGCCACTTTCCCCTTTCCTTCCTCTGACAGAGGTGTCTTAAGTTTTAAGAAACTTAACTCTTTTTTTTTTTATTTTTTTATTTTAGAAACATAAAAGTACAAAAACATATTGACAAACAGACACCCATTATCATAGAAAATAGTACAATCACAACTAATCTATAGACAAGGTGATATGGTCTCAACAGTAGTTGTTGCTTTATCCATTGATATCTTCGAATTGTAGATGTATGGACCCATATACAGACATGCAAATT
>PVLD010029980.1:0-17385 GCA_004027595.1 Dinomys branickii
TCTGTATTTTCTATCCTATGGGAATACAGATTTTCAAAGTAGGTATTAATGATCTTTTGTATTTCTTTTGGATCTGTAGTGACTTCCTCTTTTTCATTTCTTATTGCATGAATTTGAGATCTTTCCCTTCTTTTTTTGATAAGGTTGGCTAGGGGTTTATCAATTTTATTTACTCTTTCAAAGAACCAACTTTTTGATTTACTAATTTTTTCTAGAGTTTTCTTCATCTCTATTGCGTTAATTTCTTCCCTGAGTTTTATAATCTGCTCCCTTCTTTTACACATGTGATTTGACATTACTAAAACATTTATAATTTTCCTTCATTCCCACACATAATAATAATTATTTACTTAGTTTTACATTCATATGACATTCCAGTTATTTACAGAATATTCTATATGAATTGGTTTTTCTGATAGTCCTTTGAACAAGAACATGTGATTCCTTCTATTTGCTTAATTTCTCTAAATGAGAAGAAAGTCTTTTGAGCACAGAAAATTACTATCAAAAGGAGTTGTAATTGATAAAGTTCACACTACCAACATCCAGTAGGTTACTCCTGAAGACTATACTGATGCCTATTTTTACTTTCCTTTATCAATATAACAGATATGGACCATGAAAGTCTCCTTCCCATTCTCTGTCTCTTATTACATGTAGTGAGTGCTAAATTCACCTTACATCTCTATTCTTCAGCAGCATCCTGATCAGTGGAACAAAGGAAATTCAAGAAGTCTTCCTTTATAAATCTCCTTCTTTTCTCAGTAGTATTTTTCAAATTATTTAGCTCCAAGATTAAAATATAGACAACAGGGGCTGGGGATATAGCTCAGTGGAATAAGCACCCGCCTGGCAAGTGCAAGGTCTTGAGTTCAACTCCAGTACAGCAAAACAAATAAATAAACAAATAAAGTGTGGACAACAGAATGATTCTGCATACTAATTCTCTGGAAATTATTAAATAGATGATAGGTAATAATATATCTAAGGAATTACCATAATTATTATAGTATCTTTAAAATGTGGCTATTTTTTTAAAATTTCCCATTAGAATAATACTAGTTATCTCAGCATTTTTACCAGTTTAACGACTTTGTGTTTTGATCTGCATTAAATGCCCCATGAATTTCATCTTGTATATTTCTTAGTTATCCTTTTTAACTCCACATCAAAAAAATACTGAATTTGCATGGACTGATCCTCTATTCCAAGGTAATAACCAATGACTCTGATTTCTGTCTTTGACCTAGTCTAAGTATGATGCACAGATCTTTGGAGAGCATTTGAGAACTAATAGTCTGACATGAGCTCTAGAATCTGACACAATGTTTCTGTTTCACAAGCACACAAAGATCATAAGGACCTGACACAGTTACACTGGCTTAGGACTTTAAAGTATTTATCAGGTGCTTGTATATGATTTATGCATTTCCAGTGTTAGTAGGAACACACACATTACTATGTAAAGGCTTACCTGAGCATAGTGAGGGAATGAGTCTACCTGCACTGTGGGAATATTACTTTTGCACATTAGAAGAATCAATGAAATCCTTGCTCCTACCTGTATCCTCAGCAAGTGAAATACAAACTCCCTCTTCAGTGACACTGCCAGGGTAGACTACACATGTAGCTCTGCTTGTGAAACACTCACACCCCTGGTGAGTGCTCCCCAAGGACATGTGGGACCCACACTTCTAACGAGCTTTGGAGGCCTGTTGATTCCAGTCTCCAATGATGCCACGTCTCTGCTAGATTCTTATTGGTGAGGATGCCAGACCATATCACTGAGATACTTAAAGTTCCAACAGAGTTCTTCAGAAATAGATTTTGTGAGATACACAAATATTGAACATGGAAGCATTCAAAAATGTTTCATATATCACAGGATAGTAGATACATTTTCAAATTCATATCTGATTATAAAATAATTTACCTATACTACAGTAAATCCAAAAATCTTGACCTCGAACAGTGAAGTGTTCTCTTTGGAAGAGTGGCTCCTCCTCTGTGAACTGGTATTTTCCCAATGACCAGTACAAGCTGTTATAGAGTCAAGCATGACTCATACTGAAGTCTAAAAAATTTAAATCAGACAGTGAAAACTTCACTAACAAGGCTTCAGTTTTCAAATTTCATTTATTCTCCAATAAATCAATAGTATTTTGTGTTACTGTGGAATAAATGACAAATATCAGAAATCATATGAAAGGATGATTAAAATACTCCCTTCACCTTCCTAATCAAAAATCAATGCAAAGAAATATTTTTCTATAGCTCAATCAAAGATACTACTGCAGCAGGATGAATAAAAATATATCTATATTCACTTGCCCTTTATTGAACCATACAACAAATAATTTTTCAAATGAATAAATGTTTCTCCCTCCTCGCTAATTTTGGTTTTGGGATACAGTGTACTTGCCATAAAAATTTAGCTGCTGGATTCCTTTACAAGACTGCTTATATTTGTTAATTTTCATCGAATGGATTTCAGTTCTGTTCATTTAAATGTGTAAAAATTGCACCTAAAATAATTCCTAAAGACCATACTCTACTAATAAGCTTCTGATATTGCTTCTACTCTCTTCTTTGCATCTGTTTGTAGACCCACATTAAAGTGAAAGTGTATAGATTTTCTTCCTGTCCCTGGGCGATACACTTAGCATGATGTCCTCCAGTTTCATCCATGCTGTCACAAAGGACAGGATTTCCTCTTCTCTGGGTTGAATGATGTTCCGTGCCATGTTCACATTACACTGTCCTCCTCCATAAGTGGTGGAGATTGGCACCCATGCACATTACTTCTCAGAATTGTGGGCATTACTACAAAGAACATGGTGGCGCACATGCATTCAGTGTGCTGATTACAACTCACTAAACTTACTACCAGTGGTGGGGGTACTGGGGTAAAGGGTGATTCTGACTTCGATTTTCTGGAGAGATTCCATATCATCTTCTGCTATGGCTGTGTTCATTCATATTGAAAAGCTCCCCTTTTTCCATAGCTTCTATAATGTATATCCTTTTTCTCTTTGATAATATAGTTTCCCACTTACACACCTGATGTGAACATCCTTTCTCTATTATGTGTTCTTGGAACTTTGTTGAGCACGAATTTATTTAAGTGCACTGCGGTTCTTGAGACCTTCTCCCGTGTTGGTGAATGAGTCTCTGCGTCAGCACCATGCTGTGGTTACTCCCTTGAAAATACAGAACTTATCACTCCTAACAGAGACAGTTTTTAGGTTTTCTTCACATGATGGGAAGATCATTGAATTCGATCTTACAATTAGAAATTTGAAAACAAAAACAATTTTACTTTGTATCAGTCTGTGCCTATTAGAGAAACAGATTTAATGCAAGACATATAAGAATTTACAAGATGGGCTTACAAAGGTTGCTTGCAGAGCCAGGTGTTTTAAGAGTGAAAGGGGGCTGTCTGTGTGCTGGAGATCTGGAGAACCCAGCTGAAGGCCAGAAGCTCACTGTAGTGTCTTGTGTAAGTCCCTATCAGGAGGCCAAAGGGTCGATGCCAGAAGCCCGGAGATGACTGCCAAGGTGAAGGAAGGACTGGTACTCCTCTGAAGAAGCAGAAGTCATCCTTCCTTCTTTGTTTCCCTTTTATTCCTTTCATACAACAAACCACTCACACCCTTGGTACCACTCACAAACAGGCTGGGTCTTCTGTCTCCAGTAAATGCCTTCAGTCACATCCAGAACTGTGCTGATCCAGTATAGCTGGATGTTTTGTACTCAAGTTGACTCAGTCAATTAAATATCACACACTTATTTTTTCCTTTATTTGTATGCCATTTATCCCTTTGGCCCAATTGTTCTGATAGGATTTCCACTCCCATGGTGAATAGAAGGAGAATTCTGACACGTGAGATTACTGAATTTTGGAGGGGATTTTCTGAATCTTGAGCTTGCCTGTGGCTTTGCCTTTGCCTTAGTCTGGTGTAACACATGTATTGATTTGCATATATTCAGGCAAATTTGCATTCCCAGGATAAATCCCAGTCAATCATGAGTCCATCCTTAGGGATCTCTGGGCAGGAAGAAAATATGTGAGTCAGCAACGATGGCAGATCTGCCAAGAGTGAGGCCACCCTGAAGGGCTGCTGCTGCTGCTTGCCTTAGACTCCCTCTATATCACCAAGCTACGAAGAGCTCAGCAAAGCTGGAAGACATGAGGCAGGCTCACACTGAAGGTGCCATCGCTCTCTGCACACTCCAGCTGGTTGCAGAATGACATGCCCAGTGGAACGTAACCAAGATTCCAGCTGCTGACAAATCTGAGGGATGTTGTAGGCAGCAGGCTGGACCAATGGACCTGAGCTTCCCAGACATTTTCACGATGAGGCACAGTGATGCCCTCAGTCATTATGTACTGGACTCCAAACAGGACCTTGTCTCTGTATGAGTGTACCTCAGTGACTAGTCTGCAGCACAAGAACAGAACCACAGAAGTAACACAGTCCATGCACTGTGAGACATTGTCTTTGTTACTTTCCTTCCATTGCTGGGACAAATTACCTGAGGCCCAAAATTAAAGAAGGAAAATTTTATTTAGCTTACAGGTTGTGGAGGTTTCAGTCCATAGTTGGCTGGCTCCATGGCAGAGTGGCGCATGGCACAGAGCAACCATTCATGGGAGCAGAAAACAGCAAAAGCAACAAGAGCAAAAGGGAGGGGCAGTGGAAGCAGCCTCTTCCCCTCCCTTACATATGTAAACTATCGACCCCAGGGCAGTGTAGCACTCACATCCTTAATCCCAGCATTGGATCATGGATCAATGACAAACTCTAAAAGCCTGCCCCATGACTGCATGTGGCTTTGGGGGTGATACACAGACACAAACTAAAGCAGACTTCTCTGGGCTATGGGAAGGAATGCTACACATTCATCTTCAAGGTTTATATGGCTGTGAGCACAGACTTTTTCTTGACTAGAAACAAAGGGCATCTTCTACACCCATTGTCTGGTCAGCTTTATACGATTCTAGCTTATATTACCTGCATGAAAAGGGATATCACTAGGTCTTTCATGAAAGTTCACAAAAGACCTTGTGGCATCAGTTATAACACATACTTTCATGCCTTTTGGAGACAGGTATTTATTGTGAGGGTGGGGCTTTCAGGATTTGCACTAAGAATGTGGATCTAAAGACCCCTTTGAAGACCAAGTATGATTTCAATAACTGATAAAGTCTGAACTTGGTATGTCTAACCTAGTTTCCTATTCCCAACACAATAGATGTGGAAAAAAACTTAAGGGAAGATGGCGACCAGGTGAGCACAAAGGAGCGATCCTCCTTGATAAACACCACCAACTCGAGACAGACTTGGCAAGCGTGAATGCCGGGACCTCGGCTGGGAAGTTCAAACTGAACATATTTCTCTGAGCTGCTGAGGGACACGCGGTAGGGCGGAACAAATTGCCGTGGCGAGACGCGGGAAAGCCCTGAACACTGGGCACCAGAGATGCTCTGCGTGGAGAGGGGGCTTGGCTGGGTCCAAGCACCCTGGAGGCACAGCAAGTTACATTCCTCCCACCTCCCGAATTGGCACAGCTTTCCAGCAACTCCCATCACAAATCAGCTTTCTTAGCAGCGGCCACGCCGGGTGATATGAGATCTCATGCGCATCGGGCAGGCTACGCAGCCAAGGCACTCACCAGCCTGCAGTCCACGGCCAAGGCAGCACGAGCAACACATAGGAGAGGAGCATCCAGCTCCCTCCCTCAGACTCGGAGAGGGCGCGGAAACAGAAGTGGCGGCCAGCGGCAGATCACGAGCATAGCACAAAAAACTGGCACTTTGGAACCTTCCTGCCTGCAGGGACTCTGAAAACTGGTGAGCTATCTGCACTCATGACCGGATCACCGAGTGGGGGAGGAGATCCATCCCTATACCTGCAGGGAAACCTGGGAGGGAGGGGGAGTAGTCTTACAAACCCCACCCAGGTCTCTCGGTAGGGAGTAGCAAACCAGCACCTGAACAGCCTTTTAAGCAGAACTCTCAGCAAAAAGCTTAAGGGACATTCTCCCGAAGAGAAGGAGTCATTGGAGCAAACTGCAGGAGACCTTTGCCTGGTGAAATGCCTGGGGAATTTATTGCTCAATACTTTGAATCTGATACGCAAAAATGGGAAGACAGAAGAACAAAACACAGTCTCAGAACTCAACCCCACCCAGAACAAGTTCTGAATGCAAGGATACAGGGAAACTAAGAAGCCAAATACCTGCAAGTTCTGAAATGATTGCATCCAAAATGAAACAACTCCAACAGGCCATAAAAGAGCTTAAAGCAGAAATAAGCCACATACCTGAAATGATCTCTCAGACTAAAAATGAACTGAAAACTATAATGGAAGAAATGTTCCATACACATAGAGAAAAATAGATACAAGATTAGAAGAAAATAGGAAACAAATGTAAATGTGACAAGAGCAATTTAGGAATGAATTACCAAGAATGAAACAGGTCCAAAGAGATTGCCAGGATTTGAAAACTTCCAGGAAAAGCTTGCAAAACCGCTTAAATGAAATGGAACATAGAACTTCAGACCGTGAAGACAGCATGGCAGCTAATGAACGTGAAAGGAAGGACCTCATAAAATTATCAAAGACACAACCAAAATCAATCCAACAGCTGCAAGATGAGGCAAAACGCAATAATATTTGAGTAATCGGAATGAGTGAAACAGCAGGAGACCACACAAACGATATGAAAAGAACACTTGCTGAAATAATAGCAGAAAATTTCCCAAACAAGTTAAAAGATACTGAGGTACAGTTAATTGAGGCATATAGAACCCCAACGATCCACAACCCAAAGAAAAACACACACACACATAATAGTAAAGACCCCAGATATCCAGCAAAAGAACACAATATTAAAAGCTGCTAGAGAAATGAAACAGATCACCTATAAAGGAAAGCCCATCAGAATTACAGCAGACTTCTCAACGGAAACCATGAAATCAAGAAGAGCTTGGAGCGAGATATTACAGATTCTGAGACAAAACAACTTCCAACCGAGACTGATGTATCCTGCAAAACTATCCCTCAAATTCGATGGAGAAATAAAATATTTCCACGACAAAGAACAACTGAAGAACTTCATGAGTGCCAAAGCAGCATTGAAAAAAGCACTAAAAGATATTCTAGACAGAAAAAAGGGACCACAATCCCAAGAACAGCTATAGAAATAACTCCCTAAACAGAACAAGTAATTTAACGGTCACTAAAAGCAAGAAAACAACAACAAGTAAATAACGTGGCTAGAATAAGCCAACATATAACCATTACAACCATTAATGTAAATGGCCTCAATTCACAAGTCAAAAGGAAAAGATTGGAAGAGTGGATTAAGGAACACAATCCAACGATATGCTGTATACAGGAAACACATTTTACTTAAAAGGAAATCCACAGATTGAGAGTTAAAGGTTGGAAAGCAATTCTCCATGCAACAGGTCCCCAGAAAAAAGCAGGGGTAGGTATTATGATTGCACACAATGTAAACTTCAAACCAAAAACAATCAAAAGAGATAAAGAAGGCCATTACATACTACTTAGGGGAAAGCTGCAAGAGGAAGAGGTAACAATCCTAAACATTTATGCACGAACAATGGAGTACCAAACTTTACAAGTCAAATCTCAACAGAAGTGAAAAATCAAATAACTAATAACACTATTGTAATAGGGGACTTAAACACCCCTCTGACGCAAAGAGACAGGTCAACTGGACAGAAACTCAGCAAAGAAATAACAGACCTGAACCAAAAGTGTGAACAAATGGACTTAGCAGATGTATACAGAGTGTTCCACCCCACAACATCAGGATGCACATTTTTCTCAGCTGCATATGAGTCTTTCTCTAAAATAGACCACATTCTAGACCATAGAGCATATCTACCTAAATGTAAAAGAATTGAAATTGTTCCATGCATATTATCGAACCATAGTGCAATGAAATTGGAAATTAATGGCAAAGAGAACTCCAAAAACCACATAAACACTTGGAAATTACACAACAACCTCCTGAATAACCAATGGTTCACACAGGAAGTTAAACAAGAAATTAAAAATACCTACAAATAAATGAAAATGCAAGTATAACCTACCGAAATCTGTTGCATGCAATGAAAGCAGTCCTCAGAGGGAAATTTATAGCAATGAACTCATATAAAAAGAAAACAGAAAGAGAGCAAATAAATAACCTAATGATATACCTCAAACTCTTAGAAAAAGAGCAACAAGCCAAACCAAGAGCCCAAAGAAGGGAGGAGATTATAAAACTCAGGGAAGAAATTAATGCAATTGAGATGAACAAAACTCTACAAAAAATTAGTGAAACAGAGAGTGGGTTCCTCGAAAGAATAAATAAAATTGATAAACCCCTAGCCAACCTAATCAAAAAAAGAAGGGAAAGATCTCAAATTCATGCAATAAGGAATGAAAAGGATGAAGTCACTACAGATCCCACAGAAATCCAAAAGATCATTAATACCTACTTTGAAAATCTGTATTCCCATAGGATAGAAAATACAGAAGATATGGACAGATTCCTAGAAAGGTGCAAATTACCAAAATTGAATCAGGAAGATGTAAAAATCCTGAACAACCCAATATCAATTAATGAGATTGAAAACGTTATTAAAAACTTACCAACAAAGAAAAGCCCAGGCCCTGATGGATTCACAGCAGAATTCTATAAAATATTCAGAGAAGATCTAATGCCAACACTCCTCAAACTCTTCAATGAAATTGAAAAGGAAGCATTTGTCCCCAACACATTTCTAGAGGCAAGTATTATACTGATACCAAAACCAGAGAGGGACCAAACCAAGAAAGAGAGCTACAGGACACTATCTCTAATGAACATAGATGCAAAGATACTCAACAAAATATTGGCAAATAGATTACAATGAATCATAATGAAAAATATACACCACGACCAGGTAGGATTCATTCCAGGAATGCAGGGATGGTTCAATATTCGGAAATCAATTAATGTAATACACTATATTAATACAGTCAAACACAAAAACCACATGATCATCTCAATAGATGCAGAAAAGGCTTTCAATAAAGTCCAACATAAATTCATGTTAAAACCTTAGAAAAAAATAGGAATACATAGCCTCTACCTCAATCTGATCAAAGCCATCTAAAACAAACTAACAGCCAACATCATACTAAATGGACATAAACTGAAAACTTTCACTTTAAAGTCAGGAACAAGACAAGGATGTCCATTGTCACCACTCCTATTCAACATAGTTCTGGAAGCATTAGCCAGACCAATCAGACAAGAGAGAGAAATAAAAGGAATTAGGATAGGAAAGGAAGAAGTCAAACTATCACTATTTGCAGATGACATGATACTATACATGGAGGACCCCAAAAACTCCACAAGAAAACTCCTGGAATTAATTTAAAAATTCAGCAGCGTAGCTGTGTACAAAGTCCACACCCTAAAATCAATAGCATTCTTATACACGAATAACAAACAGACTGAGCGAGAAATTGAGGAAAACATATCTTTTACAATACCATCCAAGAAACTGAAATACTTAGGAATCAATCTAACAAAGAATGTGAAAGATTTATTCAGTGAAAACTATAGTATTCTGAAAAAGGAAATCGAAGAGGATTTCAATAAATGGAAAAACATACCCTGCTCATGGTTAGGAAGAAATAACATTGTAAAAATGGACATATTACCAAAACTGTTGTACAGATTCAATGCAATTCCCATTAAACTAACGTCAGCATACCTCACAGATCTAGAGAAAATATGCCTCAAATTCATCTGGAACCAGAAAAGACCCAGAATAGCAAAAGCAATCCTGGGCAATAAGGAAGAGTCAGGTGGAACCACAGTCCTTGACCTGAAATTATACTACAAAGTTACTGTTACAAAATCTACCTGGTACTGGCTCACAAAGTGACCTGAGGATCAATGGAACAGACTGGAAGATGCAACCATAACAAAAAACCAACTCAGCTACCTAATATTTCACAAAGGGGTCAACCAAACTCACTGGAAAAAAGAAGGCCTGTTTAATAAATGGTGCTGGCAAAACTGGCTTGCCTCTTGCCGCAAACTGAAAATAGACCCCAGTCTATCACCATGCACCAAACTCAGGTCAAAATGGATCGCAGACCTCAACATTTAAACAGAAAGTCTAAATCTATTGGAAGAGAAAGTAGGTAAAAATCTTGAAGACATAGGAGTAGGCAGAGAGTTCATGAGGAAAAATGAAACTGCAAGGGAAACACTTCAAAGAATCAATAACTGGGACCTCATCCTACTGAAAAGTTTTTGTACATCTAAAGATATCACCAGCAAAGTAAAAAGAAAACCCACAAATTGGGAAAAAATCCTAGCTGGCTGTCCCTCAGACAAAGGGCTGCTATCTAGAAGATACAAAGAATTAAGAAACATATGCCTGTTCAAATTCAAAGACCCAATACTGAAGTGGGCAGCTGAGAGGAATACACACTTCTCAGATAAAGAAATAGAAATGGCAAATAAATATATGAGAAAATGTTCCACATCCTTAGTCATTCGAGAAATGCAAATAAAAACAACTTCGAGATTTCATCTCACACCAGTAAGACTGGCCAGTATGAAAAAAATCATCCAGTAACAAATTCTGGCGAGGCTGTGGAGAAATAGGGACTCTATTACACTGCTGGTGGGAACGCAGACTGGTGCAACCACTATGGAGAGCAGTTTGGAGATTTCTCAGCAAACTAGGTCTAGAGGTTCCTTTCAAACCAGCTATTCCCTTTCTCGATATTTTCCCAGAAGATCTGAAAACATCATATCACTCTGATATATGTGCACCCATGTTTATAGCAGCACAATTTGTAATAGCTAAAATGTGGAAGCAACCCAAGTGCCCATCCACAGAAGACTGGATTAAAGAATTGTGGCATTTTTGTATAATGGAATATTATTCAGCTATAAAGAAAGACAGTTTTTGGAACTTTGTAGGCAAGTGGACAAAACTGGAGTCCATACTCATAAGTGAAATAAATCAGCGATACATGTGCAGGAAATGCATTGTGTCACTGGTGTAAGAACCCGAGGGTGGGAATATAAACTAAGAGACATGAAGGAAATCTGTTCAAAAGCAAGGAACAGATGGGACGAGGGAAAGGAGAAAAGAAAGGCAAAAATATATGCATGTATATATGTATATACATATATGCAGGAGGGCTAACATAGTTCTACTATTATATTATATCATTTAATGCTAAGGAATAGTTGATGACGGGTTATTCGATCAATCTTGTATGTCTCTATGTGTTATCCTGAGCACACACTTTGAAGATATCAATTTGCAAAGCAGCAACTACTGTTGGTTTTCCGATGCTTTGTCTGTAATTCAATTCTGATCTTACTGTTATTGTACTACTTTCTGCCTCTTTGTTAATGCTTTCCGGTTTCCTTCTTTTTTTCTTTTTCTTTTTCTTTTTTTTTCTTCCTACTTTTGAGATCATTAATTGTTTGACCAATTTCGCATGTTTGTATTTGTGTTCATGAATATACACTTTGAAGATATCGATAGGTAAAGCAACAACTATTGTTGAGTCCATATGACATTGTGTGTAAATCAATTTTGATTGTCCTATTTCTTATGCTACTTTGTGTCTGTTTGTTAATATGCTTTTCTCCTTTTACTTTTAAAATAAAATTAAAAAAAGAACAATAGATGTGGAATCTCTCGTGGACAAAGAGCATGAACGGCTCCATAATTTCCACATGGCTTTGTAGGATCTGACTATAAAGGAACCACAGAAAAACATTCAACCTGGCACTCCTGTGCTTAGTAGAGAGACACAACTATCTAAACATATTAACACCTCTCTAGTCTTGGTTTTGTAAAATGTTCTGGGAGAAAGGAAGAAACATGGTAGACTCCCCAATTTTTCCTCCCCAATTTTTCTTTTTTCCTTTAGATTCTCAGGAAAACTGTTAATCTTCTTTACTCTTTTCAATTGTCTTGAAAATGCCTAGTAGTTTTTGATTTTTAAATGGAAATAAGCTAGTGAAAAAATGGCTACACTAGAAGGACAGTCCCCCAATGGCTGAAGATTCAAAGAGAAAGGGATGCCCCAAGTTCTCTGGCTCTCCCTGCTGGGGAATTAATGAGAGCTCTATGACAGACATTCCCAGTGCTAGTAGACCATTCATAATCACCTTGATGTTCATGGTTATATTTGTGATCAATAACCAAAAATGCCAAAGCTTAAAAGAAACAGGTGCTCCAGAATTAGGTATGTATACCTTTATAATTGTTATATCATTTTGAATTTATCCATTGATCATCATATTGCCTTTGTCTTCTTTTACAGCTTTTGTCTTTAATTCTATTTTGTCTGATATAAGAGTAGCTGTTCTGTTTACTTCTGAGTTCCACTTGCATGGAAAGTCTTTTTACATCCTTTCCTTTTTGCTCTGTATGTATCATTCCTGGTAAAGTAAGTATCCTACAGACGTATATTGTGGAGTCCAGTTTTTGTATCCAATCAGTCCATCTGTATCATTTAGTTTTAATTTTAGTTCACTCCATTGAAAGCTACTGTTGATTCCTGTCATTACACTAAATTTCATCTATTTCTTTTGAAAATTTTTTATATTTTTCTCCCTCTTACCCTTCTAAGGTTTAGTGATCTACTGTATTGATGCAGGTTGGCTATTTTCTGTTTTCTCTTGTGTTTCTACTTTGTTGGTTGGTTTTATAATTTCACACATTTTCAGGATAGCAGTTATCATTTTTGCCTCTGGACATACGAGTTCCTTAAGCAGTCTTGTAAATCCAGATGCAGTGAGGGATTTCCTTTTTTGCTTGTCTTAAGTCTTTATTTCTCACACATTTCTGAAGGATACTTTTGCTAGGTACAGAATTCACAGTTTAAAAAAAAAAGAGTTCATGGTTAATTTATCTTGATTCACGATGTGGAATAAGTCAATCCATTCACTCATGGGACATAAGGTTTCTGCTGGGAAATATGCTATTATTCTAATGAAGATTCATTTAATTGTAACTTGGCACTTTTCTTGGGTGGTAATAAAAATATTTGCCTCATTGGTAGGGACTAACATATATAATACTGTTATATAACTATGACATTGTTAGTTAGAAGTCCATAGTAACCATATGGGTTCATAGATGGAACTTTTGGGAGGTGACTGAATCACAGGCTGATGTAGCTGAATTGTTAAGAAGAAGAGTCTGGGAGCCAGAGATATAGCTCAGCAGCACAGTGCCTGCCTAGCAAGCACAATGTTGTGAGTTTGATTCCTGGTACCAGAAAAAAAAATAGAAGCAGAGTCCAGATGTGAGAGGTGTATTATGTGAGGAATGATCTGGAAGTGTTTATCTCCCTTCCTGGGTCATCTCTTTTCTCTCTGCTTCCTGGGCACCATGATGAGACATTTTTTCCCAGGCCTTTCTTCCACTGGCCTCCTGCCTCAGTATTAGAAAACTATGGAATAAAATGTGAGCCAAGATAAGCTTTTCTTCCTGTAAGTTGTGGATTTCAGGTAGTTTCCATGAATAATAGAAAACTGGAGTAACTGCTAAAAAGAGAATCTACACAAATGGTACATCTGACTCTGGTCATATATATGAAAGCAAAAGTCACAGAATTAATAAGAAAGTTTCTTTCTGAGTAATTTTAGTAGAAGGCTCATCCCAGTCACACATCATGCATGCTGATTACACTTGTACACTTGGCTTTTTATGACTGCAGCAAGAACTGATGTCACCCGCCATTCCCCATGCTCTTATCTGCTTACGTTTTCACCAGTGATTGCGCAAAGTAAGGAGAAACAGTGCATGTCATCAAGAAGCCTCAGAGAATCTATGAGCTACTGGGTCCCTAGGCAAATAAGACAGGGCACAGAGCTCCTTGCTCAGTGACATACTCCACTGGGTATGTTTTATACACTCCAGCCATACTGATGTCTTTGGAACCTGAGCAGGCATATTAAATATTTTGGATGGTCTATTATACATATTTTGTATTATATGTCATATATTTGTGTATCACACCAATTATCATAGACCATATAGGTGCATACTCTTTGTACATAACTTTTAAAAATACTAGGAATTATACAAATGGGAACTCAAAAATAAGTAATAGGCTAAAGGACTATAAATGATGTCATCTGTGGAAAGTATCAGCTGAACAGACCTAAGACTAGAATGTCTTTCTAAGTTCAAAATCGTATCATTAAGATGTGAAAATTATTGTTTGCCTTAGCAGCAGTTTGCATTAAACACTCACAATGTTTAACGAATTAATTGAAATTCCGAACAGCAATACTCTGGAACTTTTTCTGCCACCTTGAAAATGTTTTCTTTCAAATTGAATGTATATGATAGCAAATTGTTAGATAAAATATGCCTTGAAAATAAAATGAAAAACTACATTCTATAGACCTAATACAGTCTGGAGAAAACATAAAATGCTTTCTTTGCATAGTGAAAATATAAATATTTTAAATGACAAATCATGATTTATTTACACAAAATTACATGCAATTCCTTTCTCCTTTCACGATTTTCTAATAAGGTGTAAATACTGTTTGTGAGATTACTGAGGACAAGGGTGAGGGGCTACTCTTATCTCCTTAAGCACTACCAGGTTTGTGTAATAATGTGGGAAATTACACTTTTCTTGGCAATCTCTTCAAATCATGAAATAGAAGAAAGAAATTTTGATAAGAATGACAAAGTGCTTGTGCCATGTAGTTGAAAAAACATTTTAATTAGTAAATGACAATGATTGAAACAAAAACCAATTGTCACATCAGCTCGTAGTTTTTTATGTTTATGATTATGGACAGCTATTAAATTTTTCTCCGTGGAAACATTTTCAAAATAAAAGCACAAATGTGAACATTACATACAATATTTTCTTTCATATTAAATATTAGCATATAATAAATATTCATTTTAATTTTTGCTCATACTTAACAAATGACTTTTTAAATTAAGAACTGTATGAAATGGGTATAATCTAAGATATATGCATATGTGGTTTCCCATTTTATAATCAATATGTATGCATCAAAAATTATAACAAATTTTGCCTAAATTTTTCAGTTGGTTAACCTTCTTCAATAAAATTTGCTGTCTTGATCAATAGAAACAAGAATTTTTTATTGTGAGGGAACATATGTTTACATGAATGATCTCTTATACAAATGTATCTATATCTGGTATGTTTCTGGACTAATTAGAGATGTGAAAGTGATATTTTATCAATAATGTATTATTTGGTGGAATTTCTAGAGCTTGCCTCATTAATCTGAAAGACTAATACTTCCTTTACTAGAGAGTCAAAGAAGTTACTATGAAGTATAATCCACCGAATTCATTTTTATGACTACTTGGAATAAATGCTAATTATAAGCATTCAAAAACAGGCCTTCTTTTTTCCATTGGGTTTGGTTGACCCCTTTGTCAAATATTAGGTTGCTGAGTGGGTTTTTTGTTATGGTTGCATCTTCCAGTCTGTTCCATTGATCCTCAGGACTGTTTTTTAGACAGTACCAGGTTGATATTATTACAGTAGCTTTCTAGTATAATTTCAGGTCAGGGATTGTGATTCCACCTGACTTGTCCTTATTGCCCAGGATTGCTTTTGCTATTCTGGATCTCTTCTGGATCCAGATGAATTTGACGCATATTTTCTCTAGATCTGTGAGGTATGCTGACGGTAGTTTAATGGGAATTGCATTGAAATTCTACAACAATTTTGGTAGCATGGCCATTTTTACAATGTTAGTTCTTCCTAACCATGAGCAGGGTATGTCTTTCCATTTATTGAAATCCTCTTCAATTTTCTTTACCAGAGTACAGTAGTTTTCACTGAATAAATCTTTCACATTCTTTGTTAGATTGATTCCTAAGTATTTCAGTTACTTGGTTGCTATTGTAAAGGGTATGGTTTCCTCAACTTCTCTCTCAGTCTGTTTGTTGTTCGTGTATAGGAATGCTATTGATTTTTGGGTGTTGACTTTGTATCCAGCTACGCTGCTGAAGTTTTCAATTAATTCCAGGAGTTTTCTTGCGGAGTTTTTGGGGTCCTCCATGTATAGTATCATGTCATCTGCAAATAGTGATAGTTTGACTTCTTCCTTTCCTATCCTTATTCCTTTTATTTCTCTCTCTTGTCTGATTGCTCTGGCTAGTGCTTCCAGAACTATGTTGAATAGGAGTGGTGAAAATGGACATCCTTGCCTTGTTCCTGACTTTAAAGTGAAAGTTTTCAGTTTATGTCCATTTAGTATGATGTTGGCTGTTGGTTTCTTGTAGATGGCTTTGATCAGATTGAGGTATAGGCCATCTATTCCTATTTTTTCTAAGGTTTTTAACATGAATGTATGTTGGACTTTATTGAAAGCCTTCTATGCATCTATTGAGGTGATCATGTGGTTCTTGTCTTTGACTGTATTAATATAGTGTATTACATTAATTGATTTGCGAATATTGAACCATCCCTGCATTCCTGGAATGAATCCTACCTGGTCGTGGTGTATGATTTTCCTTATGATTCGCTGTAATCTATTTGCCAGTATTTTGTTGAGTATCTTTGCATCTATGTTCATTAGAGAGATTGCCCTATAGCTCTCTTTCTTGGTTGGGTCTCTCTCTGGTTTTGGTATCAGTATAATACTTGCCTCCAGATATGTGTTGGGGAGAGTTTCTTCCTTTTCAATTTCATTGAAGAGTTTGATAAGTGTTGGTTGGCATTAGATCTTCTCTAAACATTTTATAGAATTCTGCTGTGAATCCATTAGGGCCTGGGCTTTTCTTTGTTGGTAAATTTTTAATGACGTTTTCAAACTCATTAACTGAAATTCGGTTTTTCAGGATTTTTACGTCTGCCTGATTCAATTTTGGCAATTTGTACCTTTCTAGGAATTTGTCCATTTCTTCTGTATTTTCTATCCTATTGGAATACAGATTTTCAAAGTAGGTATTAATGATCTTTTGTATTTCTGTGGGATCTGTAGTGACTTCATCCTTTTCATTCCTTATTGCATGAATTTGAGATCTTTCCCTTCTTTTTTTGATGAGGTTGGCTAGGGGTTTATCAATTTTATTTATTCTTTCGAGGAACCCACTCTCTGGTTCACTAATTTTTTGTAGAGTTTTCTTCATCTCAATTGCATTAATTTCTGCCCTGAGTTTTATAATCTCCTCCCTTCTTTGGGCTCTTGGTTTGGCTTGTTGCTCTTTTTCTAAGAGTTTGAGGTGTATCATTAGGTTATTTATTTCCTCTCTTTCTATTTTCTTTGTATATGATTTCATTGCTATAAATTTCCCTCTGAGGACTGCTTTCATTG
>PVLD010029981.1:0-17384 GCA_004027595.1 Dinomys branickii
TAAAAAAAAAAAAAAAAAAAAAGCAGTGGAATTGTAGGTGGCTCCTTGTTGGTGACCACAGATTACAAACTGACTTGCCTTTTGTCAAGGCTCAAGTTCTCAGTGGTGAAGACGGCCAAATCCAGCTCTGTCTTCAATTTCCTGACTCCTGCTTACTATCTCTAGGACTCAGTGGCTTCCTTTCCTTCCTGTTCTTCCAAACATACTCCTCAGATGGGAAGTCAACAGCCTAAAAGATCCGTTATGTGCTAACCCAAGAAAGAAGATATTTAACCCTCTGCGCATCATGTTATTCAATTATTGTAACTAAGAGTTTTTAATGAGTTAGGGTATGCAATGATATGACACAATGCATAATAGCCAAGGTAGGGAACCATCCTAAGCCTGTATCAATGGATGACTAGATAAAGAAAGTGTGGTTGAAAAAATGCAATGAATATTTAAATTAAAAGCACTTATTACAGTAAAAGTCACACTGCAATTAGTGCCCCTCAGAATACTCTCCCCTTTGGTGTGAACATAATTATGCCATTGACCTTGCTACTTTCTAAACCAGTTCTGAAAGTCTTCTTTTCGTGGCTGCCTCAATGTCCTGAATCAATTCAAAATATTTACTGCAGTTTCTCTTAAATAAAAACATGAGGGTGTGTCCTCAGCCATTTTACTCACCAGATCTGGCACCCTGTGACTTCCGGCTCTTGCTCAAAGGCAAAGCGACCATGAAAAGTAAAGGCTCTGAATCAGTTGAAAACACTGAAGTGCCTCAACAGTGAAGACACTCAGGAAAGGGGACTTCCAGATCTGCTTCAGAAGTGGCAAGAATGACGGGAAAAGTGTGCTTGAACCAAGGGGGAGTGTTCTGAGGAGGATTAATGGCAATGCAGTTTTTACTATAATACCTTTTAGAATTTACACATTCATTGTACTTTTTGACCACATCTCATACACATTGGTGTATTATTCATCCATAAAGAAGGATGAAGTTATGCCCATTTGCAGGAAAACAGATGGAACAGACTCATGTTAAGTGAACTAAGCCAGATTCTGAAAGACAAGTATCCCATTTTTTCTAATATGTGGAACCTAAAATAAAAAGAAACCAAAAAAAAGATAACAAAGAAATATAAAAATGAAAAGGACAGTATTATCAGATAAGAGGAAGGGAACAAGGGGGAGGAGGAAGGATAATGGGATGAATATGATAAAAATAAATGCACACAGGAAAAAAAATTAAACCTATGCACATTAGTCTATGTAAGTTTTACCCCCAGAGAAAACAGACCTGTATGCAAATATCAAATTCTAGTCAATGAGATTCACGTTAAAATATTTAACATTGAAATATACTGATACCTGTTTTTTCTTTTTTACTTTGAAATACAACAATAAAGGATGAAATGATAGAATCCAGGCATAGGTTCATCAATGTTCTCAGTACGACTCTTTCAGTTTTGCTTTATATGAAAATTTGGAAATTTTTTATACTAAAGTAGTTGGAGATTCTAAAAAGTACAATAAAATTAGTAGCAGACAAATAAAGTGCTTAGTACATTCCAGGGGCTGCTCTGCAGACTTTTCCTATATATCTCATCTAATCCCCACAGCCTCCCTCAGAGTCAGGAGCTGTTACTGCCATCTCACAAATGCAGATGCTGAGCTAAGAGGCAGCCTAAAGAGGCTGCCCAAGGACCCACAGCTGGAGCGTGATGGACATGGGATTCATGAAGACTCATAGTAGATACTTGTAAGGAGGCACTGATTTTATTTAAGAAACACACACATACATGTTTTATCTTAACTTAATTTCTGTAAATATGGTTAACTATTAGTTCATTTTCAATGACAGTATGAACAGAATTTTTCTTTTTCTTTTTTTCTTTTTCTTTTGAGACAGGATCTCAGCGTGTAGTCCAGGCTGGTCTCAAACTCACTATGTAGCCCAAACTGGCCTTGAACTCACAGTGATCCTCCTGTTTCAGCCTCCCAAGTGCTTGTATTACAGGCATGTGCCACCATGCCGAGCTAAGAATTTCTAAATTAAAACAAAAATTACACAGCTGCTGTCCCCTAACCTACAATCACTTATTTCATAGTGATAGCCTTTTAAAAAATGAGACAGACAGTATGGGAGGATCATTGGCAACATTTCATAGTCTGCATGAAGACCCACAACTGTCTAATATAGCCATGTCATGCACTGATATTGATTCAACTTAATGCTCAGATATTTCAGCAAATTAAAAAAAATCTATTTTTATCAGCCTACAAGAGGCCATTTATGGAATTGTTGATGTTTGTAATTGGAACCGGTACTGTATGACACAGCTACCCTCTGTGATTACCTTCTGCTTTCTTTAATAAACTACAAGTTACAATAGTGCTTGGGGAAGCACTGTGGACCACCCCAGCCTGCATGGTGGACAGCGGGATCACCAGGTGAGGACCAGCAAAGCTAAACTCAGGCCTCTGTGCTCCCACCATCATAGCCACATTGGCTACAAAAACAAATTGACTACTGCTCAATTAAGCAGAAATGAGACTGTCACTCACTGAGAATTGCCTTATCTAGTCTTCAATAGCAATTTGGGTTTAGGGAAGTTATTTTACAGTTGCAATTACAAAGGGAAATGAAGTCTTCTTTTGCAATGTTACCAAGTGCTTGTCCTTCTGTTATAAACTTGATAAATATCCCCCCAGAGCAAACACACTGGCTGGTCTGCTAACTGGTTTTATTACACAAGTACAGGACTGAAATAAACACAATTTAGTTGAGGCAGCATCTTAAGAATTGGGGATGTGGCTGTCTGTCCCATGTCCCTATATAAACCTTTTGATGAATATAAGATACCTTTGTTAAGGAAATAAAATTCTTTTAAGCCAAGAATACCACATTTCTATTCTAGACTTTTATTTAAAATTGGATTTCATGAGGTAGGATAAGCACATCGTCATTAGCCAGTCTCATCTGTAGACTTATTTCAAGTCCTACAGAATCACTGGAGACAAATGTCATTGCATGACAAGCTGCAGGTCCTGAAGTGATGGAGAGCAAGACCCCTTGGGGGGGTGCTGCTACTTCTAACATCTAGGGCCAAACCTCCAAGTACACCCTTCATTTTTCTGTGCTCTCCTTTTATCTTTTGATAACTAGTGTTTTCTCGAAAGAATCACTTGTAAGGGGAGATGGGCTTCTACAATATTAGGCAGGACCTGAGCAGCCACCCTGCCCAGTCCTTTCTTTGATAGTGGATAAAATCAACAGCCAGCGATGTAGAGTGATCCTGCAAAACCACAATCACTTTGTTGCAGGGCCAGAGAGTGAAGCAGGTTTCTGAAGTTACAACACAAGAGCCTTTTCAGGAAAACCTTAATGCCAGGCAGAATCCAATAATAAAATTCACAGCTTCCTACTTAAATTTGATACATGGTGGGCTGCATGGCACTTAGCTACTATCTCAAGAAGAATGTCAGCTACTAGTCAAATGGTCAAGCCATTTCTCCTTGAAATTGGCACCACTGCCATGTCTATGCTAAACAGGACACCCGTGATATGACTTTTATTAAGCATGTGTGGTCTCCCTGGTGCTACCCTGATCCAACTTATAAATGGGACTCCCATCACCTCCAAATAAATGAGAAGAATAGAATCCTTACATATCCTCTGCCTGAAAACTTTCCTCTAAATCTCAGACAGAACAATGAAACTAACCAAGAATCCACATCTCCCAAATATTTCAGAAACTCTACACCTCTGGTGGCCTGAGTCGGAAATCACTTGGGTTGGTGTGCTAAGAGCTAACCTCTGACCCTTGCCATAAACAAATAGTAAAGTTGTCTTTTGCTAGTCAGTATAAAACTCCCTCTTGCTGCTCTAAAAACCATTTGGAATTGGTCCAACTTACATATCTGTTGGCAGTTTAAGAAATAAATTAAGAGGTCAACAGAAAAAACGAGACGTCTCCAGATGGTTGTCTAAATGGACAATAGTAGGAAGAGAGAAGCAAGGGGGGAAAGTTAGTCATGGTGAAACAAACAGGAACTAATCAAGACCACCAAACCAGAGATGCCTTGAGTGACCAGGGGAGGGAGCCTGTGATAATGAATATTTGTTGAATGCAAAGTTGAAGGAAGGCCAAGTCAGTAAGATTGGGAAGGGCTTCTTAAACTTTAAAGTGCACATTAGGGCTGGAGGTACAGCTCAGTGGGCTAAGTGCTTGCCGCTGAGCACTAGGGCCCTGAGTTTGATCCCCGGTCCCAGGAAAAAAAAAAAAAAAAAAAAAAGGGAACCATCGGATGGTTCCTTCTTAAAGTGCACATTAATTACCTGGCAAATCTTATTCAAGTTCAGGTTCTGACTCAGTGAGTCTATGATGGGACTTGAGATTTTGCTTTTCTAGCAAGCTCCTAGCTAATGCTAATGCTGCTGGCACTTGGACCATATTTATAGGGTATTGCTACATTTTGGGTATGGTCTGAGTTTGTCACCCAGCAGTTCATGTCTTGGAAGCTTGGTTGTTGGTGTTGGGAGATGGTGGAAGCTTTAAGAGGTGGGCTTGGGGTAAGATCAGTAGTTCTTCTGGGGCACCGCCCTTGGAAGGGGTTTAGGCAGGCCTTGGGCAGTAAGTTTGTAGTTCTTGACAGAGTGCATAATTATAAAAGAACAAGACTAATCTCTGAATGTCCCCTTGGCTTGTTTTGCCACATGATCTTTTCCACATGATCTCTCACCACAAGGACTCTGGCAGAAGCTGGCACCAGGCCTTAGGCCTCCCAAACTGTGAACTAAATAAATCTCTTTTATTTCTCTAAGTACCCAGCTTTGGGTATTTTGTTATAGCAACTGGAAACAGACTTACACAAGTATTTAATAATTTATGTGACCGACAGGACACTCTAAGGGTAGGCTTTGAATTTCATGACCCAGAGGCTCAATGTCATTCTCCTGGACCCTATTTCTTTCTATTTTTCTATATTTCTGGCTATAGCTTTGGCTACAGTTGTAAGACACTTCCTCTAGTGCTCATATATATGACAGCTTCTAGCCATAATGACTCTAACCCTCTTTGGTCTGATCCAGTAAGTGAAAATAAGCAAGCAAACTCTGGATATTTACCCTAATTAGACCAGCTGAGGTTGCATGCCCACTCATGAGCCAGCACTGGTAAGAGGAGTCGGGTATGTGACATATGCTTAAGCCCATCAGGCCCTATCCCTTGAGTTGGGGAAGGGAAGAGGTCCCTTAAAGCACAAGGACTTCAAGGAGAAGAAATGGCTCCCAGATCTTTGAAAAACTGAGTAGTACACTGGGAGAATGGATTTTGGGTGGCTGGTCAACAAGCATTTGGTTACAAGAGTTGATCAAGGGTGTAGTCTGGACCTTCTTTGTCAGTCTTGGGTCCTTCTGGACCTAAAGCTTTCATTCTGTTTGCAAGGTCATATTGAAGACTTCATACCCACAAAGTTGCTATAAAATCCTACCCACCACACACCCACCCATACTCACAAACCACTCAGTAAAGATGGTGAGATAGCAATAGGGTCATTCATGTTCAGAAATGAAGTCTGTTTTCCAGTATCCTGCTTCTGTACCAAGCCCCCCTTCCTTGCTCCTACCAACTATCACTGCTATAAGATCCACATGTTTTCTTGGGGGAACCCAGTTAAATGTACCTACCCTATGTTTCAACTTCCAAGGTGACATTAGCTGACATGATAAAACTTGGTATCATGTATGCAATGTCAAATGTGTTTCTTCTTCTAGAGAGTCCATGATTGAACCTTTAACTGGTATCCTTTGGGATCTTAGCATCTTGAGTCAAAGGATTGAGTTTAATAACAGCATTCCAGGCATCATGAGGAGGCCCTGTGGGAAGATACCTGGAGACAAAGAGCTGTTGAGCCCCTCAGGCTCCTCAGCACATTGGTGGCCATGTATCCTCAACCCGAGAAAATGATAGCCCATGACCAACCGGAAAATGGACTTCCAGTTTAAAGGCTACTCCCCAAAGGTGAACTTTCTTTTATTATAGCATGCAGCCCCCAATATAGAAAAGCATGCATGTTACACATCTGTTTAGAACTTATTTCACTTCACTTTACCTTACTGCCATTTTTTCTCTGCACCATATTGCACATTACTTGTGGGCAGAACTGTTACAATACCATGTATGGCATAGTGCAGATATTAAATAAACATATAGAAAGAGAAGCTGAAACGGTTAGTGCAGTTGCAGGCCCTCATTAAGTCCTTACCAAGCATCTTAATAGGAATATTCTACAAAAGCATCACCAATCATCCACTTCAATTGCTTTTGCGCTGGTGGCACAGTGGCCAGCATAGCTGCCTTCCCATTGCTTTCGACATTGAAAGATAATACTAGAAAGAGTGATTATATTCAGCCACCAGGAAATATACTCTAAAAAGGGGTAACAATGACAGAACCATGGACTAAGAGCTAATTACACGGAAGCATAACTCCTCTCCAACTGTACAACATCCATCTCAAAAGAGGAACGGAGAAAGGAGGAAGAAGTTAGTGAACAGGGCGGATACGGAGAAACTGTCCAACTGCTAAGCACTGACACCGAGTACTAAGTGACCTGCTCCCTCTCCGTCCTCACACGTTCAGATCAGAATGAGAACCAAAGAGGCTTTCGAGGGTTGCACTGCGGTGCACGCTTTATCACATCTCCACTGCAGAGGCAGCCGCGGCAGCTGGCCACATCAGCACTGGTGCCCCGCCACACCGTGGTACAGAAGCACTGCGCCTGCCTTCCCCGGGAGCTCTGATGCTGGTCGCTTCGTTTTGCACACAGAATGACCCTGCGCCAAGGGGCAATGAGAGCCACGCTGGCTCTTTTACCGTGAATCTCCCTTCCCGAACTGGCAGCAAAACCATTGAAATTTCCACTTTTAAATGCGCTAAGTTTTGCTTTATACTGGCTTAAATTATTGCACAGGGTAACAATAAAAAAATAGTTTCAGCTATAAGTTGAGATTGTAAAACCTTCCCGAAATCAACTTCTACTGTAAGTTGTAAACGGTGCTGTTTTGCTGAGAAACCGCTGAAGGCAATTCTCAACTCTCAGATCTGGCTGAGGAAGGAAGAAGTTAAAAGAGTAAGGGAAGGGAGGAACAGTTTGGGTTTGCCCCCTCCTGATGGGCTGCATTACATTAGAAAAAGGACAAATTCACACGGTTCCAGGGAGAGGATGAATTTCACATCTTTCAGCTCCTGGCCCGGAGACAGGCGTGTGCAGGAGACAGGCCAGGAGAAACGGAACACAAGGGAGGTGTCTGTGGGTGGGGATTTCAAATGGGAACTTTCTTCCTGTTCCGGGGTGAATGCTGGGACTGGGAATTCTCTTGGTTACCCCCATAACAGATGTAAATTCAGACAGCGTTTAATAAATTAGATCCTGATGAAAATAAAAGGCCATCTTTTAAAAAAGCAGTGTCCTTCTTAAATGAACTCTGTGTTTTTTTTCTCCTCTTGTTGCAAAAGCAATACACACAATAAAAATTGAAAGAATAAAAAGTATACAAATGAAAAGTAATGTTTCTTTTTTCTCCAGATCTGAGATATACAAGATAAGGCCCTCGTATATCTTCCCAGGAATGTTCTAGTGAAACCTAACCTTGAGTGTCCCAGTCCAGCAAAGGCCCAAGAGGTTCATTTCCAGGCTCGCTTGCTAGAGTAAAACTGGCTTAGCTTATTAGCTGCCTCAGAATGAATGCATTTCCACAGTATCGGGGCTCTGTCAAACAAAGTCATCTGCTGAGGCTTGACCCAGAGGACTGGCAGAGCCAACGAAGTTCTTGGCTGTGCACTGTAAAGGAATTTGCTCCTTTCTTCAGAGGAGCATAGCGTGTCCTTGATGTACTCCCAAATGTGAACTGTTGTTATACACGGAATGACATGGCAACTTGTGCCTTTTGTGTCTTCAATCTTTTATCAGTTTCCACAAAGAATGTATATTGATTTTGTAATTTAGAAACAAAGCTATTTTTAACAGCTTTATTGAGATGTAATTCACATACCATTCAATTCACCCAGCTATAGTGCACCATTCAATGGCTTTTAATATATTCACAGAATTATGTGTCCATCACCACAAACAACCTGAGAACATTTTTATCGTCTCCCAAAAAAACCCTTAGCTGTCACTCCCCTGGCCCCTCAGCCCCTATTTTCAGAACGGATTTGCCTAGTCTGGACCTTTCATATAAATGGAATCTTACAATACGTTGTCTTTTGTGGTTGGCTTCTTTCATGTGGCTAGCATATTTCCAAGTTCATACTTTATAGCAGTATTTCTTTTTCTTTTTACTGCTGAATAACATTCCATCTAATGGATATATTGCATTATATTTGTTCATTCAGCAGTTGAGGGACATTTAGGTTGTTTCTATTTGTTGGTGATTAGAATCATGCTGCTATGAACATTGTTTATAATCCTGTGAGTGTGTGCACAGCTTCATTTCTCTCAGATGTGTACCTGGGAGCGGAACTGTGAGACCACGGTGTAACTCCGCTTCACCAGCTGAGGGACTGCAGACTGTTTTCCAGAGAAGCTGCAATCTTTTGCGTTCTCACTAGCAGTGTATAAGGGTTCAAATTTCTCCACATCTTCACTGTCTTTGTCATGTTTTCATCGCAGGGACAAATGTGTCACACCCATAACTTAAAGGAGGAAAGGTTGCTTTGATGCACTGTTACCTCTACCAGTGCCAAGGAGGAACGGGCATGGTGAAAGGGACTGGGCAGAGGAAAATGCTCATGTCATGAGAACCAGGAAGTGCAGAAAGAAGAAAGGAGTCGGGGAGGAAGACGTATCATTCCCAGCCACACCCCGGTGACCTGCCTCCCAACAGCAAGTCAGCCACAGCCCACCGTAACCTAGTCACCTGAAACCCCTGTCTCTGAGTGCATGAGGCTTTGGGGGGACATTCCTGATTCAAACCACAGTGCTCACCAACATAATGATTATCTGTCTTCGATATTAGCAATCCTGCTGGGTATAGAGCTTACTGTGGTGGAGGTTTGCATTTCCCTAGTGGCTAATGATGTTGAGGATCTTTTGATGTAGACATCAGCCATTTGTATATATTCTTAGGAGAAATGCATATTAAACTTATTGCCTATTTCTCTATTATGTTATCTTTTTCTTATGAATTTTAATAGATCTTTATATGTTCTAGACACAAGTGAGATAGAATTAGACATACTACTTTCCAAAATTTTCTCACATTCTATGGGTTGTTTTTGTAATTTCTTGGTGGTCTTTTGAGGCATAAAAGTTTTTAACTTTGGTGATGTCCAGTTTGCCCACTTTTCTCTTTGTCAGTTGTGCTTCAATGTTATATATAAGAAATAGTGCCTAATCCAGGTCACAAGGATTCACCACTGTTTTCTTCTAAAAGTTTTATAGTTACTGCTTTTACATTTAGGTCTTTGATCCATCTTGAGTTAATGTTGTATGTACCGTGATGTGGGGGTCCAACTTCATTTTTGCATGTGGGTTTCAATTGTCCTAGCATCATTTAAAGAGCCTACTTTTTTGCCTGTAAAAATTTTTTTGCACCTTTACCCAAATCAATTGGCAATATATGAAAGGGAGTATTTCTGGTTTCTCAGTTTTATCCAATGATCTATACATCTGTTCTTAAGAGGATATCCTACTATACTGATTACTGAATTCTGCAGGAAGTTTCAAAATTGGTTATGTGAGTCCTTCAAATTTATTTCTTGCCTTTAAGATTGTTTTGGCTATTCTGGGTCCTCTGCATTTTCTTACAAATTTAAAGCTCAGTTTATTAATTTCTGCAAAGTCAGCTGGGGCTTTGAAAAAGATTGTGTTGAATCTGCATATCAATTCAGGAAATTTGCCTTCTTAACAATATTGTATCTTCCTACCCGTTAGCACATGTTTCTCTCTTTAGTTATGTCTTCTTTAATTTGTTTCAGCAATATTGTGTAGTTTTTAGAGTTCTACACTTGTTCATCAAATATATTCCTTTCTGATTGCACTGTAAATGGAATTATTTTCTTAATATTATCTTTGTTCATTGGTATGCTACAGAAACCCAACTGATTTTTGAGTATTGATCTTATATTTTGCAGGGCTGGGGATATAGGTCAGTGGAGTAAGTGCCCGCCTGGCAAGTGCAAGGTCCTGAGTTCAATCCCCAGTACTGAAAAAAAAAAAAAAAAGATCTTGTATTATGCAATTTTGCTAAATTCATTGCTTATTTTAATAGCTTTTTGGTGAATTTCTTTTCCATACATAAGATCAAGTCATCTGAAACAAAGATAGTTTTACTTCATCTCCAATGGGCATACTTTTTATTTCATTTTCTTGTCAAACTGCCCTGTTAGACTTTCCAGTCTAACAATGTTGAATAGAAGTGACAAGAGTAGGTATAATTAGTTTATTTCTAATTTTAAATGGAAAATAGTCTTTCACCATTAAGCATGGTATCAGCATGGGTTTTTCTTAGATCTTTTAAAAATCAGTTTGATTTCTATTCCTGCTTTGTTGAGTGTCTTTATCATGAAGGGGTGTTGAATTTTGTCAAAAGCTTTTTATGTACCTATTGCAATGGTACCTATTACATGTGGCTTTTGTCCATGTTCTATGTATGTGATGTACTATCTTAACTGATTTGTGGATGTTAAGCCATCCTGGCATTTCTGGAATAAATCCCACTTGAACATAGTATATAATCATTTTTCTATACTGCCAATATTTTGTCAAAGACTTTCATGTCCATATTCAGAGATACTAGTCTGTTTTTTTCTTGTAATGTTTTGATTATAGTATCAGCATTTGTTGAGTAAAATACAATACATTCATAGAATACATTGCTACATATAATTAAGTGGCTAACATCACAGTCCTAATCTTAAACAAAAGAACCCATCCTGAAAGAGTACAGACTGTGTAATTCCATTTGCATGAAATTAAAGGCAATACCAGTATGTTTTAAAAGTGAAGAGAGTGGTGTCTTTAGGATATAGTATTGTATAGTAAAAAGGAAGGAATATATGGGGGCCTCTGGGATCCTGGTAATACTCTGTTTTTTGCCTGTACATGGAGTTAAACGGATGAGTTTACTTTGTAAAACTCCACTGAGCTGTGACATTGCAGTTTGTACACTTTCCAAAATGTTACATCTTGAGCAAACAGTTAAAAAGAAGGAAAATTAAGCTTTTGAGAAAGTGTGGAAACTAACAAATACTTAATATTTTCTATTAGGTTTTTGGATATAATGTGCTTCTCACTTCCTGTATGAAGGTGATTCGTTCTTTGCATTAAACGCTTTCCTTGCTCATGTTTTCTTTATGTTGTAAGACTAGAAATTTCACTAGTTTTAGGTCACTCTGAGTGTTTAACTTTTCTTTGCTTTAGACCTTGGCAAATAACACCATGTGAGTTTCTTAGGCCTATCCCCGTTTCAAGTCTGCCCTTCCCCCTCCAGCCCCACTGTGCTGAGTACAATGCTCGGACAGGGAAACGCTGCCGCTAACACCACTGGAGCCGCCCCTCAGGAATTCATTGTAAAAGGGTTTCACTGTACTTTGTGAAGCAATTTGAAATCCTTCATGATGAAAGGTTCTATATAAAGAAGATAATGTAATGGACTTGGCTTTCAACTTCTTTCATTTAAGCCTTAACAGAAGCATGAATCTACTATATTAGCATCATAAACCAATAGGTGCTATATAAATGCTGAATAGAAATATTCTGGGTGAATTAAATTGCAAATATAGCCCATATATTAGCTAAGTGCTTTACCAAGTAGTATGCAAATGTTGATTAATAAGGCAATTATATTCAATTAAGATGATAACAATAATGTTATATTTTTCCAACTCTCTGGACACCCATTGTCTCCATTATTTGGTGTACTTCTACCACCTAAATCCCAAGCCTAAATGCAAACCTACAGAAGCATCTATTTGGAAGAAACAAGTTTCCTTCTTTGTACCAAACAAAAGCTCTAGCAAGTGTGGATGGGGTAGGCTGGGGTAAAGGAAGTTCTGTGATATAGAATATTGACATGACATTTTAAGCAGTGAATGATATGCAAAAAAATTTCCCAGGTTCTGTGTAATACTGCCCATAGTGACTTTTATGTTTATTAGTGTTTGTTTTTTTTTTTGGAGGGGTGGTTCTTTTTGAGAAAGGATTTCACCATGTAGTTCAGGCTGGCCTTGAACTCACTTTATAGCCCAGGCCGGCCTCTATCTCACAGTGATCCTCCTGCCTCAGCCTCCCAAGTGATGTCAGTATTTCTCAACAGACCAGATTCCCCAGGACTTCTCAACATTACAATCACCTGGCATCATCCATGTCATATTCATGTCATTAAATGGTTACTGTCCTTCACTCCAAAGATAGTGACCAACAGAAATACACAATACGATACCTATGTGGAGTCTAAAAACCACACAATGCTTCTCATGGAGGACGTTAACATGGATTTTCATCATCATTATTGCTGTACTAATATAGCATCTTTAGTGATTGAGAAATGATTTCCACTTCTATAGGAGCTTCAGTCTAAATAAATGTATATATGCATGTGTATATGTGTACATGTATACATGAGTATAAGCATATGTACACACATAGATGCATACAGACATACACATTTTAATCTTTGAGTTAAGATTTACACAGAAATGTATTTCTGGAGAAAGTATCTGTAACTACTTGTTTTGTACGTGTCCGATGCAGAACTCAACTTGGTGTGTGAAAAATGGCCTTTCTCTTTCAACCTCTAATTTACTGTGCCTGACATACCTGGCTGTGAAGGGGCAGAGAACAGTAAGGTTCTTGCTAGAAGTCAGTATTCTCATAGCACCAGCCAGCCCTCTGTAAAAAATGGTTTAAATCACTTATCCCATTCTAGAAGGTCTCAAATTCTACTTCGCATGGGCACACCCTTGCACATGTGAGGAAGAAAGGCCTCCAGCCTGGAGAAGATGCTAGAGAGAGTAGTGACAGCTGCTCACTGTCTCCCTGAAGCTGAGGCCGAGCTTCCGTGAATCAGGAAGGGTGGGGCTTATGTCCCCGAAAGGAGCCACAGTGAAATGTACGAGCCCTCACCTCCAGATAAGCATAGGATGAGATCCAACCTTATCTTTCTTCTTTGGGTTGTTTTTGTTTTATTTATTTATTTATTTATTTATTTATTGTGTGTGTGGTACTGGGGATCGAACTCAGGACCCTGCGCTTGCTAGGCAAGCACTTATTCCACTGAGCTATATCCCCAGCCCCTCTTCTTTGGGTTGTAACATCACAGATATTTTAACAAGTGTCAGCACACTCTATGCAAGAAGATTCTTAAAAATAGTCCAGTTAAGCACAACGGCACATGCCTATAATCTCAGCTACTTGTGAAGCTGAGGCAGGAGGATTGTGAGTTTGAGGTCAGCCAAAAACTCTACCCCTAAACAGAATAAAAAGGGCTGAGAATGTGTTCAGTGGTAGATGGCTTGCATAGTATGCATGCGGGCCTAGGTTCAATCCTTAGCACCAAGGGAGAAAAGAGGATACGGCCGTAGATTTCAAAGCTCTTACATATATGAAACACTTTGTTGAAAGATACTGTCATATGGATCCCCAGTAGGAAGCACATAAAGTCCCTCAGGCACTCTCCAGGCCTCCTGTCATTCTCCTCCAGTCCTCCAGAAGGAGTCATCCTCCCTCAGCCTGTTATCAGTACTCTGCTTTAGTGGGATGAAGTTGAGGTCCTGTGAGTGAGACCCACGGGATCTTCAGCAAAGTTCCATGAAGAACACAAGACCTAAATCCGCTGTTCCATGTTCAGCAGACTTTGCTTAGGGATTGTCTTTCCCAGGGTTTGTACCGGAAAGGGCTTGGGAAGGAATCATTTCAGGCACATCAAGCAGGAAGGTATGAAGCACAGGGAACTGGATGTCTAAACAGTCACTGAGAAGGCTGAAAGAGTGTCAGGGAGTGTCTAGGAGGAGGATCTGCTTCGAGGTCACAGAAGCTGTAGAAAAAGATAAGGAAACAACCAGAAACTGAATTGCCACCGTGATGTCTGTGCCACATGCCGCCCCACGCCCACGCTGGGTGTCAGCGCCTGCCTGCCAGGCAGCAGCCCTGGAGGAAGATGCACTCTGCTTCTCTCTGCCTTCCAGTCTGCATGCAAGTGCGTCTCACTGCAGGATCTAAATTCCACCCAGCAGCACAGCCTCCAAGGAGTCCAAGAACGTGGCTTGTAGCCATCTAGCTCATGGCACAAGAATCTGGCACAGAACTGGGTGAGAGGCAACACTTGGGAAAATTCTGAGCAACACAAGCTAATGCAGACCAGGGGACAGTTTCTGAGAGGGGAAAGCTGCAGTCCTGCTGTGGCAACATCGCGGTTTATCCCCTGGGAGCCTACAATGGCTAAAACGGAGGGCACGGACTCTCCTCCACAGAAATGGTCAGGGACAGCACAGGCAGTCCTCAGGAAGGTGTGAGATGCAGTCCTTCATTTCTTTCTTATTTTAACATGAGATATTTATGTTTATTATAAAAAATTAGAAAAATATTAACCTCTGCATATTTCCAGATGAAGAATAATCACATATTCTTGAGCCCCCTGTTTGCTGGACATGCCAATATTTTAGACGAAGAATGATGGAATGAATTGCAAATGCAATATAGCAGAGGGGCTTTGAATGGGGAGGTACTTAAAGCGAAAGCATCGGTGAGATGAGAGGTTGCCACAAAAGCAACAGCGTGTTAAGGCTGGCAGGAGCTCAGGTCATCTCTGCACACTTGAACAGGGACAGACAAAGCCGCCTTGCGCTCTGTTTACCCCAGACTGTCGCGTCCATATACCTTAATCCAGCCCTAAGCCATGTGTACAGTTCTTGTTAAGACTCCAAACAGCGGTGCAAAGGTAATGTGATCTAAAGAACAAAGACAACAAAGTTCTTGAGTTGTGACAATTTCAGTCCATTATTCCACCCCCAGGGCTTACTGAGAGACTGCGCTGGGGCTAATGCAATGCTGTGGAGGGGTAGGGATTAAACCAGCCTGATACAGGCTGTTCTATTCCACTCTGCTCTATTCGGCTCTCAGCGCGCTTACTCTCTTACAAAGGACACGCGAAGAAACCGTGTCACTGCTGTGCGTATATGCTGGGTATTCACCTTAGGAGGGGCCACAGTATGTCCTCAGCCCTTTTTAATTATGAGATGGTCTCAGTAAGTTGCCCAGGCTGCCCTCAAACTTGGGATCCTCCTGCCTCAGGCTCCTGAGTAGCTGGCATGATGGACATATGTCCCCACATCCGGTCTTGCAGCCACTTTGAGGCATCTGCTTGTTCTTCAAATGAAATTGGCCGAGTCCCAGAAAATTTCTTCTACAATTTCTCACCTCCTTGGTTTTAGTTATTTAAAAAGTAGGAAGTAGAGAAAGAACCGCATGTCATTTTATATCTTCCAGTACAAGAGCATTTAAGACATGATCTCTAATAGTCTTCTTGTCTAGACATACCTATCTTTTTATTTTTTAATAAAGCAAATGGCCGTTATCCCCCGTGGTTTGTAGCAAGAGTTCATTATCAGAGGAACACTTGGCTTTTAAATGGTGTAAACAGTGAAATCCTCTTGTCACTTTCTAGTTAAGAGTTTCTCATCTTGATCCTGCTTTCCCACATATTGATCACACATTGCATGCTTCAAAGTGTTCACTTAATCCTTCTACTTTTTCCAAGAAAGTAGCTAAGTCTTTATATGCCACAGGTTTCCTATTACACTTCCTTCGCTTTCAAAATATCTTCAAAGAGTAGATCTGCCAATAAAGAAGCCACCCAGACCAAAAAACCCCTTGCACAAATATCCCAAGTGGAGCCAGACTGTAAGCCAGGAAGATACAGCAATAGTATCTGCACACGTCGTGCACCTCCTGATCCTGGGTCCAACTTGAACACAAACAAAACCTCAGCCTCTCACTCCTCCCACACTGGACTCAAACCTGAGATCACAACCACATGTGCTGAAAGCTGTTTGGGGATTATGAATTCCAAGCATGGTTCAATGTCTGATCATTTTGCTGCTGTTATTCTCTTCAACCATTTGTAGCTTTAATGTGAGGGCTGGGGGCAGAGTAATAGCTCTTAAGCATATGACTGCCACCAGCCCCCAGGGCTGAGCCAGGGAAGGAAGGTCGAATGAGACGTTCACAGAGGTTTCTGTGACTTACCCTACCAGTTTAGGGTTCTGTGACTTACCTGGCTGACTCTGGGCCAGAAATGAAGGTGCCAGTTGTCTCCATCCTGATCTTTTTCTGGAGGGTGGTGAGTAATAAATGTCAGTTGCTCTTTTCTCATAAGGTATGGATGATATGCATCTAGGAGAACATGAAAAATAGTGTGTGCTAAAAATGTATTCATGGGAGCCAAGCCTGTGCATGCTTAGAATTAAGTTGTGGCTTCCAGTCCATTTGTCATTTTTTATGTCCAAGTTTTAGTAACAGGATGTTTTCAAATAGTTTATATTTCTCTCAAGACATCTTCCCTAATGAAATGTCACACTAGTGTTAGCTGGGAGTTATTTGGACTTCTTTAATTCTTGTTGTTTCTAACAAGATTTAGGCCATTTCTACAAGTGAAACCCTGCATTGAAAATAGTGGGGTTTTTTCCTTACTTATCCATAAGGAGAAAAATGATTAGATCAGTTGGAATTTTACAGAATATATTAAGTTCCTTGACCATTAAACATTTGAGTTGCTTGGAATGCACACGTTAGAAGCAAATTACAGGGGACATTTAAATGTAGGCTTGATGAAAATGCTAAAAAGGGTACTTCTTTTTATATTAATATTATTTTATGTAATGTCTTGGGTTCTCTAAGAAAATTACAATTAGCCGGTCTTTTTTCTTCCTAACACTTTGATTGTCCTCCAAAATATTTTTCTTTTCTAGTTACAGAGTAAATTATAGAAAATTAGGAAAATACAGAAAGTATAAGAAAATCATCTGGCCATGGTGGCACATGTCTGTAATCCCAGCACTTGGGAGGCTGAGGCAGGAGAATTGCTGTGCATTGGAGACCAGCCTGGGCTTCAAAGTGAATTCAAGGCCAGCCTGAACTGCATAGTAAAACCCTGTCTCAAAAGAAAAGAAACCTCGGAAAGTCTAAGCAGAACCTCCTCTGGAGGAGGGGATCGCAGATCTGACATGGCGCATTTGGAGGGAGACAAGATAGAGAGGGAGGAGGTTGCCGCTCCAAGCACACCCCTGGCCCACGCCCTCGTTTCGGCATTCGTAGCTTCAGCTTCGGAGACCCATCGCCCAGCTGCAAGGGGTGGGGAACGGTAATGCCGGAGCCACATGGTCTGGACCCGCCCC
>PVLD010029982.1:0-17383 GCA_004027595.1 Dinomys branickii
AACAGAAAAAAAACACCGCTTGTTGCTGCTTTACATATTGATATCTTCGAAGTGTGTGTTCAGGCTAACACATACAGATATACACTATTAATCTAATATCCAGAGAACGGATGGGACGAAGGAAAGGAGAAAAGAAAAAGACAAAAATGTATGTATGTATGTATAGAGGAATATATATGAATATACATATGTGCAGGAGGGCTAACATGGTTCTACTATTGTATTATATCACTTAATGCTAAGCAATAATCGATGACAGGATATTAGATTAAAAGTTTATCCTTTTTATGGCAAAGTAGTTCTCCATTTTCTACAAGTACCATAGTGTCTTTTCTCATTTATCTATTATTGGACATATAGGCCACTTCCATGTTTTGGCTATTGTGAATCATGCTGCTATGAACATGGATATGCATGTATCACAACAGTAAGATACCTTTAAATATTTTTAGAAGATACAAGTGGAATATCTGAGTCAAATGTAATTTCTATTTTTATTTCTTTTAGAAATCTCCATACTGATTTCCGTAATTGTTGTAGTAGGTTACACTCCCATCAACCCTGTAGAAGTATACCTTTTTTCCACTTATTTGCACTCCTCTCAAAAATTTTGATTTCTTGATGACACCCTGTCTTGGTTACTTTTCTCTCGTTGCTGAGACAAAATACCCAACACCCAATATGAAGGAAGGAAAGGTTTATTTAGCTTACAGTTGGTGGAGGTTTCAGTCCATACTTGGCTGGTTCTGAGGCAGAGTGGCACATGGCAGAGGGCAAACTATTCATGGCAGCAGAGCACAGCAAAACCAACCAGCCAAAGGGAGGAATGGTCGCAGGAATGAAGCAGGAAGCCTCTTTCTCTCCCTTACATATACAAACTATTCCCCCTGGAGTATAGCTCTCACACCCATAATCCCAGCAAACTATCTGCCCTAGGGCAGGTATAGCTCTCACACCCATAGTCCCAGCATTGGATCATGGATCAGTCATAAACTCTAAAAGCCACCAAATAACTGCATGAGGATTTGGGGGGACATACGGGCACAAACCATAACACACCCATTCTTTCCAGAGTTAGGTGGAATCTCAGGGCTGTTTTAATATTTATTTCTATAGTGGCCACAAATGTTGAACATTTTCTCATGCGTACATATGTACTTCTGATAAGTGTCTATCCATTTCCATTGCTCAATTATTGATTGAGTCTTTTATTTTGGCGGGCGGGTGTCTGATGTGTGCATTCTTTCTACATATTTTAGTTATTAATCCTCTGTCCAAGAAATAGCTGGCAAGTTTTTCTCCCATTCTGTAGTTTGTCTTTTCATTCATTTGGTAGTTGCTTTTGCAGAGCAGAATCTTTTTAATTTGAAGTGATCCCATTTGTTGGTTGTTGATGAAATTTATGGTACAATCGGTATTTTGTTCAAAAAGTCGTCAACTCTATTTGTCTTCAAGAGGTTTACCTATTTTATCTTCAAGTAGATTTCATGTTTCTTGTTTTCCATGTATATCTTTGATCCCTTTTGACTTTAGTACATGGTGAAAGATGTGGGACTATATTAAATCTTCTGCGTGCATATAGCCAGTTTTTCTAGAACCATTTATTAAAGAGGCTATCATCTTTCCTTTAGCTGAAGGGTTTGGACCCTTTGCCAAAGACCACATATTTAACTGTGCCGGTCGTTGTTTCTGCAACTTCTTTTCTGTACCATTAATTTATTTCCTGCTTCTGTGCCAATAACATGCTGGTTTTTTTCACTGTAGCCTTATAATAAACTGGAAGTCCAGCATTGTGATGCCTCCTACTTTGCTCCCTTTACTCAAGGATTGCTTTGGCTATTAAGTGTCTCTTCTGGCTCTATATGTTTTAAGATTATTTTTCTAAGTCTGTGATGACTGTTGTGTTTTTAATGAGATTGCATTACATGTCTATATCATTTTTGGGAATATGAGCATTTTTACATTATTGGTTCTGCCTATTTGGAAACAAAGGGTATCTTTCCATTTGCAAATATTCTCTTAAATCTCCTTTTTCATGTTTCTATAGTTTTCATTGAAAAGGTCGTTCAGTTCCTTGATTAGGTTAATAACTATATATTCAGTTTTTCTTGGTGCTACTAAGAATGGTATTGTTTTCCTAATTTCTTTCTTGGTGAGGTCAGTATTGATGTATAGGAACACAATTGAACTTTTCACACTGATTCTGTATCCTGCCAAACAACTGAATTTGAATATTAACTCTAAGAGTGTGGTGGAATTTTGGGGATCTTCTTTGTATTGTGTCATCTGCTAATTGTGATAACTAAACTTACTCATTTCCTATACATACCCATCTTATTTCTTTCTTTTACCTAATTGCTCTAGCTAATGTTTCAAGTACTGTATTGAATGAGAGTGGTGACAGCGGTCACCTTTGTCTTCTTCCTGATTTTAGAGCGAAATCTTTCATGTTTCCCCCCATTTAATATAATGTTGGTGGTAGGTTTGTCATAAATGGCTCTTATAGATTGATAAAAGGCCCTTCTATATATATTTATCATGAATGAATTCTGGGTTTTGTTAAAGGCTTTTTCTATATCATTGGGGATGATCATGTCATTTTTTTCCTTGCATCTATTTACATTATTATTGTATTCATTACATTGCACATTTTGAGCCATCGCTACATCCCTGGAATGAAACCTACTTAGTCATGATTTATAATTTTTTATAAGATTTGTTGCATTCTGTTTGCCAGTATCTTGCTGAGGATTTTTGTGACAATGTTCATGAAAGTGATTGGCTTGCAGACATGGTTTTGGTTGGAACCTTGTCTCGCTGTCTTTTCCATTGAATCTGGGTTTTGTTAGCCTCCAGGAACAACATTGAAAGTACTCCTTACATTTCAATTTCACTAAATAGTGCAGAATATTGGCAGTAGGTCTTCTCTTAAATTCTGGTAGAATTCAGCAGTGAATCCATCAGGTCCTGGGCTTCTCTTCATTAATAGGCATTTTGTTATTCCTTAAATTCCATAACCCACTACTGGATTATTGAGGGTTTTTATTTCATGCTGGATCAGTTTGGATAATTCATGTTTATCTAGAATATATCCATTTCTTCTGCATTTCCCAATTTATTGGCAGAAAGCTTTTCAAAATATTTGCTAACAATCTGGATTTTGGCAGTGTCCATTATGATTTCAATTTTTTCCTTATTCCATAGACTTGAGACTTAGCTTTTAAAAAAAAATAAGATTGGATAAGGGTTTGTCATTTTGCTTACTCTTTTAAAAAGCCTATTCATCAGTTTAAGTGATTTTTTATAATATTTTTGGTCTCAATTTCATTAATTTCTTTTCAAATACTTATAATTTCCTTCATTGTAATAGCTTTGAATTTGAGCCACATTGTTTTCTAAGACCTTGCAGTGTATCATTAGGTTATTTATATGGACTCACAGCTTTCCTTCTGTGGGCACTCACAGCTGTGAATGTTCTTAGGACTGCTTTCAATGTGTCCCATAGATTTGGGTATATTTTCCTAGCATTACTGTTTGATTCTAGGCAATATCCAATGTCTTACTTGATCTCTTTTGTGATCCATTAATTATTAAAGAGTGCACTGTTTAATTTCCACATGTTAGCATAATTTCTGTGGTTTCTTTCGCCATTGGTTTCTAGATTCATTTTACTATAATCTGTTAATATAATGGGATAATTTTGATCATTTTACATCTACTTAAGCTTACTTTATGGGTTAATATGTGGTCTACTTGAGAGAAATTTCCATGCACTGCTGAGAAGGTGGTATTCTGTTGTTGACAGTCAATATCTACTAAGTCCATTTGTTCTAAGACTTGGGTCAATTCTCATATTACTGTTTTGAGATTTTTGTCTAGTTCATCTCTATTTGTTACTATGGGTATTGTGGTCAGCTACTGTAATTGTGCTGATGTTGATCTGATTTTTTATATCCAGTAGTATTTATTTTATGAAGGTACATGCACCAGTTTTCAGTGAATACATGTTTATACTTGTTATATCTTTCTTTTGCATTGCTCCTTAATGAATATGTTGTGACCTTCTTTACCTCTTCTGATCAGTTTCAGATTTAAGTCCATTTATTCTGAAAATAGGAAAGCTACATCTGTTCATTTTCAGGTTTCAGTTCCATGGAATAATATTTCCAATCTTGGAATTTTAACTATGAATTTCATTTTGGATAAAATGTGTTTCATATATACAGCAAACTATTGGATAATTTTTCTTAACCTGTTCTTCCAATACGTGTCTTTTGATTGGGGCATTGAGACTATGCACAGTGAAAGGCATTACTGAAAGGTATTGACTTATTCTGGACATTGCATTATTTTCCTGCTGTTTATTCCACTTTTTTTCTTCTGGTAATATTGAAATGCTCACCCTGCCTTGTCTATTCATCCTATTAGACCTTTTGACATTGGTAGCATTGGCTTCTTTGCTTCTTTCTTTAAAATCCTTGAGAAGTTTTTTAGAGTACTGGTTTGGTGGTCACAAGTTTTCTCACATGGTTATTTTCATGGAAAGACCTTATTTTTCATCAATTTCAAAAATAGTTTCCAAATATATGTCATCTGGGTTGCAAGTTATTTTTAGAGGGTGGCTTGAAACAATTGTGGTTTAAGATATCTTTAAGATTTCTGTTTAAATCTGCTGATTTTCAAGTGGGTTTGCCTTTCTAAGTGATTTGTTTCTTTTCTCTAACAGCTCTTAAGATTTTGTCCTTGTAGCTGGGTGTGATGGTATGTGCCTATAATCTCTGCATTTGGAGGCTGAGGCAGGAGGATCATCACAAGTTCCAGGCCAGCCTGGGCCACATAGTAAGCTCAACGCCAGCCTGAACTATGTAGTGAGACCCTGTTTCAAAACAAACAAACAAAAAGAGGATTTTGTTCTCATGTTGGATCTGGGATTTTGACTATAATGCATCACATACAAGTATTTTTCTGATTATGGCCACTTGGTATTTTATATGCCTCACTTAACTTTATGCAAAATTCTTTCCCTATATTTCAAAATTTTTCAGTTATTATTCCTTTAAACCATTTTCAATGCTGTTTGTTCTGTCTTCTGATTTTTCCCAGTGGCAGTTAATTTTAGATTACTCTTCCTTGTGTCATCTAGGAGCTGTAAGGTTCATTTTTCATATTATCTTGTTTTTAAGGTATTTCTGAGTTACCAACATCACATCCATCTTCCCATCTGACACTTTGTTCTAACATTGGTCACTTCTACTGCCCATAAATTCATTAAAATTTTAGTCTCCTGGATATTAGTTTGGTAACTTTTCAGGAATTCTAATTCTTTCCTAAACTGGTCATTCATGTTTTGTATCAATTTGTTTTGCTCAACTAGCTTTACTTTAGAGTCCTCAATAAGCTCTCTGTTCTGCCAATTAGTTCCATTATGTGTTTACTTATATCTTCTTTGAGTTTGCTGAGCACATGTTGATCTGTTTTTATCTCTTCTTTTATTATTTTGAATAATTCAGTTGTGTGCTTTTGGGTTGCCTCCTCTTTGCTACTCAAGGATCAGCTTTGTGGGAGTTGGGAATTTGGGGAGATATTTTGTTGCTTTGTCTTCTCATATTTCTATTATTTTTTCTTTGTTTTATGAGGTTTCACTGGTTGGTTATAGTGGAAAAATATTGTTGCTAATATGGAAATCTCTTTAATTAGTGCCTGCTTTTCAGTGATGCACTCTGGGCAGGGCTAACTGTAGAATTTTGCTTCTGTCACAAGATCAAAACATCTTCATTAATTTTGGAGGGGAAAATGCAGCACAACTGGCTCAGCACTCAGTTTTCCAAGAATGGATTGCAATACGTTTAATGACACAAAAGCAATCCACATATTGGCATACAGAGAAACCCAATTAATATTAACAACTATAACACCTTGACAATAGCAATAAAATCAGCATCAATAATAATACTGAAGACAAACTGGATATTGACCTACTATAAAAGCCAATAATATACCACACTGAGCCATAGATAATAGATCTGTAATTACAGTGTAAGCACTAAAACAAGCCAAATGTTCAAGTACAGACAGTACATATCCACTAAACACAGCAACTATCCCTCCACCAATAATGGGAAAATATCAGCAATAATAATATAGAGTTAACTGACTAAAGATTAGTAAAGCTATGATTATACTAGTAAAGATGGAGAGGCTGGGGAATGAAAGAATAAAAAAAGTATAAGAAAAATTAACTGGAAAATATGAAGAGAGAAAAATGAGATAAAGGTCCTATCAAAGCTCAAAGTAAATGAATAAAATTAGATAAAAGTAACAGAAAAGTAAAAGACAAGAAATTCAAAACAGTGCAAAATAAAGGAAAAACAAAAACAAAAAAAGGAAAAAATTCAACCCATCAAAACTCCAATGTAGAAAAATAATAAAAAACTTTTTATTTTTGAATGAGTGTTTTTTTTTCTAGGATCTGTAGTCGTAGAATCCAGCAAGTCAAGGATTTCTTTGCCTAGCTTTATACCCTCTGAGGTTATAGGGTTTCTCACACACACACTTAGTTCCTAAGCCCTCTCTATCCCTACAGCGAGGCTGTGGCTGACATGTGTCCTTGTTCACATTGGTAGATGGGGAAAACAGCTCTGACCTGGATATAGGTGGCAGGGTGGCGCTTCAAACAAACTACTGAATTTTATTTCAGTACTTTCATGTCTGCCACCTCTGAAAGTCACATACATCAGGCCTCACCTCCCACCACAGAGCCCAGGCTGAGCTTAACATTCTCAGGGGTCTATGTCTATCCTGCATCCTCTCTGTGACTGTTTCGCATGGCTGTCTCTCACCTAATCACTGTTGTAGGATGAAACTGTGAAGTTGTTCCATAGTTATTCTGTGGCTTGGGCTTAAACAATTAACCCCTTCCCCAAGTAGCTTCTGTTTACACTCTCAAATATGGCAGCCTCTGCACTAGATTCTGACTCCCACTATAGCCCATGATGCAGAAGTCACTTTTGCACTTTACAATATCTATGAGATTTTCTTGGGGCCAACACTGCTGACTTGGTCTATTGTTCCTTTTGGAACTGCTGATCCTCTGGGCTTATCTTCTCTCCTCCTGCATTGGAATTATCCATGATAAGATTGGTCCATCAGATACCTCCCTTTCTCATCCTGCCAAGGGAAAATGAAATACAAAGTGGGCTTAGATTTGGCCAGCAGCCTCGGCCAAGGCACTGAATTTAAGGACTCAGAGTTGACTGGAGGAAAATGTCCCTTTGGTAAGTTTCAGGGTCTCTGGTTCCCCAGGACATCTGGCTGATCTTTCCTGCAGGAATGAGTGGTTCACTCCCCTCCTGATCCCATGGTTTTCTTTTCTTTCATAATATCAGATTTGAGATAACTCTATTTTATAGCTATCCACCCCATAAATCATAGTGGCTCATTTAGTGCTTAAAATATATACAGTGTTCAATGAAAACATGAATTAAGGGGAGAAAATTGGACTTATTTTGGGGGAAAGAAGTTAGACTGTCCTTCATACTATTTTATTTATAATCATTTAAAGTCCATAAATCATCTGTTATTTCATGAATGAATAATCTCTCCTCTAATGACTAAAGGGTCGTGACTCATTTTGGATCATTTCAACGGGTTTTAATCCACAATCTCAATACAAAAAAAGTGATCAACATAATATTTTTGTCTTTAGATTTTGTTTGTTTACCTTTAAAAGAAAGACAAAAAGGTCATTATGATCCTTTGGTAATTCAGTCTCTCAAGTAATGGCACTGATTGGTTAGTAACATAAAAACATCACAAAGATAAAAGGGCCATTCAATCAGCTATTCTATGCAAATGTTTGATTTGAACATGATTCTTTTTCTCATGTTTAAGTCTTTATATTATATATCCAGACCTGATGCTTTTTTTTGGTACCAAGAATCAAACTCACAACTTAGCACTTCTCAGACAGGCGCTTTGGTCCTGAGTTATATCCCCTGCCCTATATTATATACCCAGAAATATAATTAAGGTTCTCCAAATTTTCTCAATATTTCTTTCCACTCAAAACTTACAACTATATTCCATTAAACTAATATATCCCAGGCATTTCTTTAATGTACTTTCCTTGCAGACAAAAGTGTCTGATTTGCAAGTGGGCAGGCAGGCATTAAAATGTATGCCAAATGTAACAAGCTATCTAAAAGTTAGAAAAACAAGGATACACTACCATAAAATTAAGTCTCACAAGTTGATCTAGTCAGAAAAGAATGTAATCAATTCAAAGCAAATTGACCTGCATCAAAATTAAAAGGTTCTCTACATATATAGAATTAGTTATATGAAAATTTAGGAAGCTGCATTTGATATTATAAAATGTATTTATGAGTATGAGTATGAACATGAATGTATAGCCTCCCATTTAAAAAAGTTATTTGAAGCCTGGGGTGGTGGCGCATGCCTGTAATCTCAGCGCTCAGGAGGCTGAGGCAGGAGGATCACCCTGAGTTCAAGGCTACCCTGGGTTGTATTAGTGAGTTCAACATCAGAGTGTACTACTTAGTGAGACCATGTCCTCCCAAAAAGAGAGGAAATAACCCAGTTATTTGGACTCCAGTTCCCATCCTAACAATCTGTAAAGGGAAACTACAGTTAAACAAAGGACACAGATACTTGTTACATGTCAGAAAGTTCAGGTGTACCTCACTGGTCTATAGTCACACTAGCCCACACTGATACATTTGTTGCACATTTACTTTCTTCCAGTGGCTCTAGGTTATCTGAGGCATCTGTGACCACAGATATCTTTGTCAAGATGGGGGCCCTAACACCTTGGGCTATATCCATGATAATCCCACTACCTGCCTAGGTATTATGTATGCATGGATCCTTGTTACTTTAAAATTCTAGCTTCCCTTTTGTGATAAATCACCCCTCAGTTTCTATTCCCACATAAAATGCAGTTGCTTCTTTCCATCCAATGAATGTAATCTTTGTCTTTACTCCAGAGACTTAGGTAAAGGTACCTAAATGGTTCTGACAATAAACTTCTTTCTGTTATCCATCATTTTTGCTTCAATAAACTTGACCACAATATGTTAGCCATTCACTGCCACAGTAAGAATCATATTGACCCTTTTGTATTTCTTTTGAAGGCAATCAAATAAAATTTTAAAGACAAAATGTTGTGTTGATCTTTAGTTTCTTTTATTTCAGGATTGTGGATTAAAATATGCTGAAATTACCCCAAATAGTTCATACCCTAATTCATCCCATACAATGCCATCACTTCTTTCCATTCCCTTTTCAGAATGTCCTAATTTATGTTTATGACAAAGCTGAGGCTTTAAATTTTTCAGCAAGTAGTTTTCAATTTTTCTTTGGGCACCACTAAATAATCTCTCTACCTCCCTATGAATAAGAAACCATCCATGAGCTAAGTGAGAGGAAATTCGGTTAGAAAACAGTAAGACCATATCAACATATGAAAAAAATTCAGATTAATGTAATAAAAGATACTAATTTTTTTAAAAATGAGGCTATAGTTTTACTATCGATGAGGAAGGCCAGAAATTCCCAATCTTTTATCACCTCCTATAATCTCCTCACTTGCACGGTACTTTTTTCTTTGTGCCCTTTAACAGATTTCCAGTAGTTGTCTTTTCTGGATCATTGTCTTTCTTCTCTCCTTGGTAACCCCCACCTCTGAATCTATTGCTATCAGACTGTAGTACCTTTTGCTCCTCTTCGTTACCATTATTTTCCAGTATTGATCACCATTCCTTCTTAGCTTGTCGATCTGTCCTGCCTTAAAAAAATGCCTGAGGGCTGGGAATATAGCTCAGTGGTACAAGTGTCTACCTGGCAAGTGCAACATTCTGAGTTCGAGTCCCAGTACCAAAAAAAAAAGGAAAAATGCCTGAGACTTGAAAATATATTTTTACAAAAATTTTATTTCTGAGTTCTGGAGGCTGTTTGGTGTCTTGTGAAGCCTGTTCAATACCTCTGAGATGATACCTCACTGCCATGCCATCTAGAGATGAATGCTGTGTCCTCATACAGCGGAAGAGATGGTAGGGGCAAATTTACTCTCAAGACGTTTTTTACAACATAATTCGCATCTATGAAGGTTGAGCCCTCAGGGCCTAATCATCTACTAAACACCACATCTCTTAATACTGTTGCATTGAATAAAGTTCAGTGTGACCTTGGGAAAGATCACAAATGTTCAATGCACTCTTCATTCCATAAAAATATTAGCATTGGCCATGTGTGATTTCATTTAGCATTTCTCTTATTATAACCCTTGAAAGTGTTATAATCTACCTAAATGATTCTGACAGTAAACTTCTTCTGTTATCCGAGACTTCTATTAAGTAAACCTGATCACCTTATCTCAGCCATTCACGCCCACAGGAATGTGCTCTAGACCATATCTTTACCAATAGCTATACTTCTTACATAAGTTCCATTTCAAATGGCCCTCTTCCACCACCACCTTCATTTCTCCAGCTGAGTCTCCTAATACTGGACGCTAAAATGTTCTTTTACCCCATGTGAACCCACAGTCTGTTGCTCTGAACATTTCACTGCACCATCAAAGCTTTCTCTTAGCTTAGATTCTATATCAGAATAATAAACCTTTTGCAAATACTTTAACTGTTTTGCCTTCATTCGGCAAAACTACAAATTTCCTGAGTCATACTCTGTATCTCCTCCACACTGCTACTGGCTCAGCTGGTTGTGGTTATATACAATACACAACTGTGCTAAACGATGGCATTCTCAGTTAATGACTGAAGGCCACAAGTGGATTAACATTGCCCCCCAGTAGCCTAGCTACCTTCCTTGTTCACATATTGCAGCCACTCTACTAGATGAAAACATCCTATTTTTCTCTATCTTAAATTTTTCAAAATCTGATTTATTATTTTCCATCCTACCAGGTGGCCTACTTTTCTACTTCATTAAGAAAGAACCTAATAATACTGAGCTTCCAGATGCTTGTGTCATCTTATCCACCCATGTGCATCAATAGTCTGTGTTTCTATGTTCCCAGAGCAGACATATTACTCTGATCAGACTCTCAGTTTCACAGAAAGAGCTAAAAATCTCTTCTCAAGGTAAACAGCGACCTCCATTTTGCTAAGTAGAAGGCAGAACACCCCAACCCTGTTACTGAAATTATCATAAATGTTTGGAAAATTTGATCACCCTATCCTTGAAGTAATTTGTTCTCTTGGGTTCTGAGGTAATACGCTGCCCCCTCATGTCTCCTATATCACTAGTGCAGTTGACTTTGCATGGAGAGAAATGAGCACACTTTCCTATGTGTCATTTCTTTCTGCCTTTTCCATTTGCTGCTCATTTCTCTCATCTCTAAATGCTGCTAGGGTGCCTCATGATTTAGTTTTGGTACCTTATATCTCTTATACTTGCAATTTCTCCTTTGATAACAATATAAATTTTCATGGGATTTAATGTTCTCTATACATTGAACACACACAATAAATATACTAATAAAGCAATAAATAAAGAAGCTTCATGCACATTAGTGATCACTTGCCACAACTCTCCATCTCTCCAGAACCCTAAGCAACTATAAAAATTATTTTTCTATGTAAATTTGTATGTTTTGGATGCCATATTTAAATGGAATTGCATAATTTGTAGTCTTTTGTGATTGGTTCTTTGCATTTAGCAAAAGATTTTTTAGCCTTATTCATGGTGTAACAAGTATTAGTACTTGCTTATTTTTATAGTTGAATAATGTTCTGTTGTGTAGATACATCATATTTTGTTTGTTTATTTATTAGGTGGAGTTTTTGGGTTTTTTCCACTTTGGGTATAGTAAATTTTGCTGCTATGTATATTTGTGCACACATATTTTTGTGGGTAGATTATAGATTTTGACTATGTACCTAAAACTGTTACTGCTAGGCCATTTTACAATTCGATGTCGAATATTTAACAGATATTAGACTGCTTTGCAAAGAAGCTGAACCATTTTACATTCTCAACAATAATGTATAAGTCATGGGGGGCTGGGGATATAGCTCAGTGGAATAAGCACTTGCCTAGCAAGCGCAGGGTCCTGAGTTCGATCCCCAGTACCGCCAAAAAAAAAAAAGTTGTAATTTTCTCTATATCATAGAAAACACTTATTTTCTTTTTTTGTAGTTATAGCCATCCTAGTAGATGTGAAGCAGTATTTCATTTTAAATTGTATTTGCATTTCTCTAATGTTTGATGGCGTTGAATAACTTTTTCTGCGTTTATGGGACACTTCTATATCTTCCTTGGAGAAAAATGTAAGTATATAATTTGCCCACTTTTAATTGAGCTCTTTGTTTTTTGTTGTTGTTCAATTTCAGGTTTTCTTTATGTATTTTTTATCTTACTCATTTAAATGACACATGAGGGATAAACACTTTATACTATTCATGCTTTTTATTGTACTAATGGTATTTGTACCACAAAAGGTTTTAATCTAGATTACTTCTAATTTATCTATTTTTTCACTTTGACTGCTATGCTTATGATATCATATTTAAGAAATCACTGACAAATCCAGTGTCATGAGATCTATTCCTGTTTCCCTTTAAAATTTTTGCCATTTTAGTTCTACATCTAGGTCTTCCTTCCATTTTGAGCTCACTGTTGTGTGTAGTATGAAACAAAAGTCCAATTTCATTTTTTAAACTTTTCACATGTACATACACAATTGTCACAGAAATATTTGTACAAAAGCAGCATTTCGCACAACTGAGCTGTCTTGTGCTTACTTGTTATGGTTTGGATGTAAAAGGTTAGTGTTTACGGAAGTGGGACTCTGGGAAGGTGATTCATTCATGGACACTCTAATTTCAACAGTAGATTAATCAGTTCATGACTTCATAATTTGATAGAATTATTGGGAAGTGATGGAAACTTAGAAAGTATGGCCAGGATGAAGTGAGTCTGTAATGGCTGTGTGATCTTGGGAACTACATTTGGCCCCTAATCCCTTATTTTGTAGCACTCTCAGTGCCTGTCTGCTTCCTCGACATCGTGGACTGGGTAGCTTTCCCCCACCACTGCCTTCTGCCTTGATGTTTCTATCTCGCCACAGGCCTAAGATAATGGATCTGGAGATATATTCAGATCAGATATATTCAGCATATACTGAACTTTTTTTAAACTATGAGCCAAAACACTTTCCTGCTTTAAGTTTTATTCTTAAGTATTTTCTCACAGCAATAGAAAGGTGACTAAACCCCATGTAAAAATGAATTAACTGTATAGACTTTATTTTGGACCTCAATTCCATGTCATTGGTCTGTATGTCTAACCTTATGCCAGTACCATGCTAATTTAATTACAATAGATTTGCAGTAAATCACTTAGCAATTTATTTGTATAGTCAATTAAAATATTTTAATTGTGTATATTATTTGGTACAAGGTTATATTATGACATATGTATACAATGCAAAATAATTTATTCAAACTAATAAACAGATCTCTCACTTCAGACACACAATCATTTTTGTGATAAGAATGTTTATAATTAATTTTTGGTTATTTTGAAATCTGTACTTTATAGTTATTAACTATAGTCAGTCATCACGCTGTGTAATATATTTCCAAAAATTGTTTATTCTAATTGAAACTTTCTGCCCTTTGTTTAGCATCTCCTCACTGTTCATAACCTCCAGCCTCTGATAAACCAGTGTATTCCTTGCTTCTGTGAGTTTTCTTGTGCTAGATTCCACATATAAGTGAAATCATGTAGTATGCGTCCTTCTGTGCCTGATTTATTTTACTTAGCAAAATACCATTTAGGTTTATCCACGTTATCCCAAATTACCTAATATCTTTCTTTTTAAAGTTTAGTAGTATTCCACTGTCTATACATACCACATTTTTCATATCACTTGATAATATAGTCATTCCTTATCTTGGCTTTTTAAAATAATACTACAGTAAATATGGGACTCTAGATATATATTCATACTGATTTAAAAACCTTTGCATATATAACAGATTGCTGGAGTATATGGTAATTTCATTTTATTTTTTGAAAAATCACAATATATTTTTCTACAGTGGCCCTACTAATTGACATTTTTACTAACAGTGTACAAGTGGTCATATTTCTCTACATGCTAGATAGCACCTGTTTTCTTTTCTTTTTCAATAATTCCTAACCTGACATGTATGTGGTGGTATCTAATTTTCATTTTCCAAGTGATTGGTGATGTCAAATTTTTTCACATACCTATTGGTAATCTGTGCGTCTTGCTCAGAGAACTATCCATCAGATGCCCTCCTAAATTATTTTAATTGGATTGAATTCTAACTATTGATTTGTTTGAGTTATATGTATTTTTAATATTAAACACGCATTAGATATGTGAATTTCAAATACTTTCCACCAGTTTGAATGTTTTCCTTTCACTGCTGGTTTCCTTTGCTGTGCAGAAACACTTTAGATTGATGTAATCATATTTGTCTATTTTTGCTTTTGTTGTCTGTATTTTGGGGGTAAATTCAAAATGAGATATTTCCAAAACCAATGTCATGAAGATTTCCAGGTCTGAAATTTATGTCTTTAACCTACTTTAAGTTGTTTTTGTACATGGTATGAAATTAGCATTCAGTTTCATTTCTTTGTACATGAATACCCATCAGTCTCAGCCTTTTATTGAAGAGACTGTCCTCTTTCCATTGTGTGCCTGGTACCTTTGTTGAAGACCAATTGATCATTAATATGTTGGTTCATTTCTGGGCTCTCCATTCTGTTCCACTGATGTTTCTATTTTTATGCCAGGGCTCCACTGTTTTAATTACTAGAGTTTTGCAATATAACTTGATATCTTGCAGTATGATGCCACTGGCTTTATTCCTTTGGTTTAAGATTGCCTTGCCTATTGCATTAAATTTTCCTAGCTCTGGAAAAATACTTGAGATAATTAATTTAACAGGTTGAAATACTAATTAATGTTCATGGTTATCTTGGTTACTTTACTCTCATTACTGGGACAAAATACTCGATGCCCAAAATTAAGGAAAGAAATATTTATTTAGTTCAAAGTTTGTGGAGGTTTCAGTCCATACTTGGCTGGCTTGAAAGCAGGGTGGCATGACACAAGGGCAATATTTCAGGGTGGCCAAGACAGCAAAGCAGCCACAGCAAAAGAGGGGAGATGGAAAGTCTCTTTTCTTCCTTTATATTGTAAGCAGGCTAGCCCACCTGGGGGTGGGTAGCACTCACACAATCTCCATGACCTTCTGCACAAGCTCAGAATGAATACAAAGTAAGGACCTGGACCCTGCTCAGTCTCTTAGTTCAGCTAAACCTCTCTAACTGACACAATGAACAGCATCCAAGAGTGGTAAGAGCATGGGCTTTTCACCCCAAGATGCAGAGCTGCTGAGTCCCTTGAGCAGCCCCTAGACTCCTCAAGTTGGCAGTATGTATCAATCATATCAGCTGTTTTAGAGGTTTTAGGGGTTTCAGTTTATGATTAGTTAGATCCTTTGCTTTTGGGTCTGTGGTAGGTCAGGGAGCATACAACAAAGCAAAGCTGCTCCTTTTCATGGCAAACAAAAAGCAAAGAAAGATCAAAGCATGGTGTAGTGTAAAATATTTATTGATTTATGTTCAACCATCTTTCCATCACAAGAATGAATCATACTTAATCATGGTGAGTGATCCCTTCAATATGCTTTTGAGTTTTGTTCATTAGTATTTTTGGAGGATATTTGCATCTCTCTTCATCAGCGATAGGTCAGTAATTTTATTTTCTTGTAATATCATTGTTCAATTTTGATATTAAATTATTGCTGGCTTTGTCAAATTTGGAAATATGTCTTACTCTTTAAATATTTAGAAGAGTTTGAGTAAATCTTGTGTTGGTTATTTAACTTAATTTTTTGAGACAGGGTCTCACTATGTAATCCAGGCTGGTCTTGAACTGAACTCATGGCAATTTTCCTGTCTCAGGCTCCCGAGTGCTGAGATTACAGGTGTGTGCCATCATAGCCGGTTTGTTATTTATATGTTTGGTAGAATTCAATCTGAATCTATCAGATTCTGAGCTTTTGTGGATTAGGACTTTATGATTACTGAGTCATCCTTATTGTTATTAGACTACAGAAACTTTTTATTTCTTAATTATTTAGTCTTCGGGGTGTTATGGCTTGGATCTAGATGCCTCTCCCAAAAGCCTCAGACTGTCACAGGTGGGGCTTTTCAGAAGTGTCTGGATCTAGGGTGTGTGCTGCTGAGATCAAGCGCAATATGCTGGGGTTGATTCATGCTGTCATGCTAGGATTAAGGCTCCTTTATACCTCGCCCACATATGCCCTAAGGGTGGGTAGCCTGGATAAAATATAAGGGACAGAAATAGGGTTCCTGCTTATTGCTTGCCACTTGTCATTCACTGCTTGCCACATTACTGTTTTGCTACCTTCTGATTGCCATGAACTGTTTCTCCTGTGCAGTCCCCCTCCGCCATGCCATCCTGCCTTAGAGCCAGTAGACGGTGGAGAAAAACTTGTGAGCTAAATAAACCTTTCCTCTAACTTGGGGGAGTTGGGTGTTTTGTCTATGCAAGAAGGAAAATGTTACTAAGACAGTAGGTTTTGAGTCTAGAAATGTGTTACTTTCTTTTGGTTATCCAAATTTATTGCTGTATAATAATCCATAGCAGTTGTATGATACATTGTATTTCTGTGGAATCCATTGTAATTTCTCATCTTTCATTTCTGATTTCATTTCTTTGAAATTTTTAGGTTTTATTTTATTATGGTTAAGATTTTATCAATGTTGTTTATCTTTACAATGAACTAATTCTTCAGTTTTATCTATCTTTTGTATTGTTTTCATAACCCTTATTTCATTTATTTGTGCTTTGATATTTATTTTTCCTACCATCTACTAACTGGCTTAGTTTATTTTCCCACTTCCTTGAGAAACAATGTCAGGCTATTTGTTTGGGATTTTGCTTCCTTTTTGATGTAGGTATTTATTTCTACAAACTTCCCCATTAGAACATATTCAGCTGCATCTCATAAGTTTTGTTATATTGTGTTTTCATTTTTGTTTCTATTCTAATTCCCTCTTTTCCCATTAATTGGTCAAGAGTTAGTTTTTAAATTTCCACTCTTTTAATTTTCCAAGCTTTCTCTTATTTTGGACCTCATGAGACTTACATCACGACGTAATCACCCTCTGAGTGCCAAAATTCTTAATATTATCTCTTTGGCCATTAAGAACAAACACGCATTTTTGGAGACTCATTCAAAACAGTGTTCCTCGGGGCTGGGGATATAGCTCAGTGGAATAAGCGCTTGCCTAGCAAGCGCAGGGTCCTGAGTTCGATCCCCAGTACCGAAAAAAA
>PVLD010029983.1:0-17382 GCA_004027595.1 Dinomys branickii
GCGGCCGCGCTCCCACTGCGCTTGGACCGATCCCAGCTTCTTCCCCGCGGGGATCGTCCCTGGCTCCCAGCGTCTGGGGCTTTCCCACGTCTCGCCCCGGCAGCCTGGTCCGCCCTACCACATCTCCCCCGGCATCTCAGAGAAATACGCCCAGTTTAAACTTCCCAGCCGAGGTCCCGGCATTCACGCTCGCCAAGTCCGGATATTGATTTTTGAGTGCTGACTTTGTATCCAGCTGTGCTGCTAAATTTGATTATTAAATCTAGAAATTCTTTGGTGGAGTTTTTGGGGTCTTCTATGTAAAGTACCATGTAATCCACAAAAAAAGATTATTTAATTTCTTCTGTTCCTGTCATTATTCCTTTATTTCTTTCTCTGGCCTAATTGCTCTGGCAAATGTTTCCAGAGCTATGATTTTCTTGTGCCTGATTTTAGAGGGAAAGCTTTCAGTTTTTGACCACTTACTATGATGTTGCCTGTTGTTTTGTCATAGATTGGCCTGTAGCTTCCTTTTATGAATAGATCCTTTTCGTGTTTTGATATCAGGGTAATGCTTCATTCAGGGTAATGCTTGACTATTTCTCAGAGATGTCTTTCAGGTGTAACTGGCTTTGGGATTTTGAGTCTGTTGCAAGATCCTACTTCTTCAATTTATTGGAGATGAGAAGTTGCAGCACACTTGGTCCAGCACCTGGTTCTTTGGCACTGGCTTATAGTATTTTTTTATAACACTTAGGTAATTTTAGTCTTGATATACCAGGCAGAACAACTGATTAGGACAATTATGTCACTTTGGCTAAAGTAGTACAATCAGCAATAACAATAACAGTTGCACCAAACACACCCTAGAGAATAACAGATTGAACTTGTCGCCTTTAACTATATGAACTAGGTCTACGATTATATAACAAAATTTAAAATGAACCAGAAAGTTGTATGCAGAAAATAAACCCTCAGAATGCCAATTTTACCCTCAGGGAAGAAAATTTCAAAGGGGGTGAGGGGAAAAATAGAGAAATTGAAGAAGAGAAAGCAATCAGAAGCAAGGCTGGAGGACAAAGGAAGATCACGCAAACTTTGGGAAACTGGTGAAAAAGACAGAAGAGAAAGAAAAGGAAGAAATAAAAACAAGAATAGAAAATAACTGCAGTAACAGCAAATCTAGAAACCATGTTCACACTCATATAAAAACAAGAACAAACAAGAAAAGAAAAATACAAGAAAAGGAAAAAAAGGAAATAAATGTCCACTTCAAGGTGTGTCTCTGCTGTCACTTGTCGACAACATGGTCAGAAAGAGTCCAGATCAATGCTGATTAATCTCAGCAAGACAGCTGTAAATTTATGGCATGGTAGTGGATAATCCTGGCAAGCCTGAACCTTTAGTTCTACTGAAGTTTGGTTTCTCACCATGAAGCTGGAACCAGAGCCCTTCAGGCTGCAGCAGTTCGTGTGCTTCCTGCCAACTCCATCTTGGCTCGCTGACCCCCCTCCAACACGAACTCCTCAGCTTGATCCTGTCACTCGTAGCCACTAGATGGAGCCAGCGCATGACTATCACGATTTCTGAGCTAAATTGGACCTTCTCCAAGGTGGCTCTCCACCACTCCCACCCTTCTTCATTTTCTCCCGGAGAACATCTGAATCCTAATAATTGACTAGCCACTGCCTTTCACTGGGCCCACTGCTCTGTTCCATTGCTGCATTTCTCCATGGAAGCCTCTGTGCCCACTGGTAGTCACCATGTATCTGCAGGTTGGAGCCACTGCTCCCACACAGTGAGTCTGGGCTCAGGGGAAAGGTGCAGCCTGCCACCTCTTTCTGCTTTGAATTCCCTCTTCACGCTCCACGTGGGCTTCAGTTCTCACTGCAGATACTGCCTGGGTCCAGGCAACTCACCTCCCTCCTTCTTCTCCTGTTCATGTTGCTATTTTCCAATGTCTGGATACCACATCTCAGACAAACTCTATCTCCACTGGTTGCCACTTTGCCATCTTCCCAAAAGTCTTCCCTCTTCGTCGGTTTTGACATCAACAAATTTCCCATTTTCTACTGAGTCTTTGTTATAATACTTTTCTTTACAAAATTTGTTCATATAAAGGCTGCCACTCTCTGTCTGTGTCTTTTCTGTTCAACACGCCACTCATGCTGGATTAAGTCTCAGAATACTGACCTCATTTTAATTTAACTAATTCTTTAATCTCTTCTTCTACAAAAATATTCATATTCACTCATGCTTTCTCGTTGGGAGTTTAACATCTGAATGTTGTAGGAACAAAATTCTATGTATCAGAAAGGTCTTTAATAAATATGTGCAAAATTAATCTGTTGTGTAATTTTCTTATTAATTAAAAAATGTAATTCAAATGTCATTAATAAAAATGATAATAAACTTGCTTATAGCATTAAAAGAGAAATGGCAGGAAAGACACTATTGTGAATATCAATACTAAATGATAATAAGTAAATAAGAAGTTTCATTAGCTTGTAAGAAGGAAGAGATGATCTTATATATCCTAAAAGTCAGATTTAATAAGGAGAGTCAATTAATCCATTTTTAAAATTTTTTCTTAAAAATAGAAATATTAGCTAAGCATTTAAAGCAAAAAGTGATAAAATAAATAACACTGGCCATGTTAGAAAGCATTGACCTGTTGCAAATGAGGTTCTTGGACAGTGTCACTTTGTATTCACATCTTTGAACTTTAATACATGCATAACAATTAATTACAATTATCCTGTTCAACATAGTGCTGGAAGCATTAGCCAGAGCAATTAGACAAGAGAAAGAAATAAAAATAATAAGGATAGGAAAGGAAGAAGTAAAACTATTACTATTTGCAGATCACATGATACTTTACATGGAAGACCCCAAACACTCCACAAGAAGAATCCTTGAATTAACTGGCAAATTCAGCAGTGTAGCTGGAAACAAAGTCAACACTCAAAAATCAATAGCATTCCTATACACAAGCAACAAAGAGACAGACAAAGAAATTAAGGAAACCATACCTTTCACAATAGCATCCAAGACATTGAAATATTTATCAATCAATCTAACAAAATAAGTAAAAGATCTATTCAATGAATACTATAGCACTGTAGAAAAAGAGATTGAAGAGGATTTGAATGAATGGAAAAACATTCCTTGCTCATGGATAGGAAGAACCACCATTGTGAAAATGGCCACACTACCAAAATTCTTGTACAGATTCAATGCAATTCCCATCAAAATATCATTAGCATATCTCACAGATCTACAGAAAATATTCCTTCAATTCATCTGGAACCAGAAGGGACTCAGAATAGATAAAGCAATCCTGGGCAACAAGGATAAGTCAGGTGGAATTACAATCCCTGACCTGAAATTATACTACAAAGCTACTGTAATAAAAGTAACATGGTACTGGCTAAAAAACAGACCAGAAGATCAACAGACCAACCTGGAACACACAGACACAACCCCACACTCAGCCACCTAATCTTTGATAAAGGGGCCCAACAAACTCACTGGAAGAACAATAACCTCTTTAATAAATGGTGCTGGAGAAATTGGTTTGCAACCTGCCGAGAACTGAAAATAGACCCAAGTCTATCACCATGCACCAAACTCAAGTTAAAATGGATCACAGATCTCAATATTAAAACAGAAACACTAAATCTATTGGAAGAGAAAGTAGGTAAAACCCTTGAAGACATAGGGGTAGGCAGAGAGTTCATGAACAAAAACCAAACTGCCCAACAAATACTCCAAAGAATCAACAATTAGAATCTCACACTACTGAAAAGTCTCTGCACATCTCAAGGAATCACCAGCACAGTGAAAAGCAAATTGGGAAAAAATTTTAGCTAACTGTCACTCAGACAAACGTTTTCTATCTAAAATATATGCAGAATAAAAAAACATCAGCCCTCCAAATACAAAGATCCAATCCAAAAATGGGCAGCTGACATGAATACACACTTCTCAGATAAAGAAATACAAATGGCAAATAAATACATGTATTGTTTGTCTTGTTCTTACGCTATTTTATAAATAGATATCTGTTTGTTAATATGTTTTCTTCCTTTATTTTTAAAATAAAAAAATAATAAAAGAAAAGTAAAAATTAATAGTGCCCTCACCACCCCAATTGTGCATGTACAAAGATAACAAATACAATTTGGTGGCTCAAAAACATTACTTTCCTTAAAGTTGTCATTTCTGCAGAACAATTTTAGGGGAAAAGTGTTCTTAAATGAAAATACACTAGTATAGTTTATAGCCAGAGCAATTAAGTATTTCAAAAACAAGCTGAGCATGGCAGTGCATCCCTGCAATTCCAGCACCCGGGAGACTGAGGGAGGAGGACTCTCACAAGTCCACCAGCCTTGACTATGTAGTGAATTCAAGATCAGCCTAAACTTTAAAGTCATATACTATCTCAAAAAAAATAAAAAGTAAAAAGTATTTCAAAAACAAAACCTTGCACAAAACTATAAGAAACAATCACCTATAAGAATTTAATAGTAATGAATGAAAGAAATTAAATATCAAAGTTTCCATTTATATCACCAATAATCTCAGTTTCCCTGACAATGAGGGCTTCATACAGAGTGGAGGAAAAAGAACGACAGGCTCTGTCCAGGCAGTGTCTTGTTGTGATGTCATCAGTTCAGCCTGAGGATTATTTCAAAATACACACTGGGAGTCTTCTAATTTCCTAAGTTACACAGCTCTGGCTGCAGATTTTTTCTGTCATGCAGAAATCTGAGGAGAAATGAAAAGATAGAAGAGGAGCGATGATGCGCCACTAAAGAGATCAGTATTAGAGTCCTCACATCAAATTAAAGGCTAAGTTTTCCGGTACACTGCTATGAAGAATGAAGTCACATTTTTAAACGTAATTATTAAAACGCTGGTATTAAATTTTCCAAGTCATGTTGGAACTCTTTTGAAATATGTGCTTTCTACTGATTTTTAGATAAATATTTCTCACATCCAGTTACACATTTCAAAAAATAATACAAATTTCACAATCTCCGAGGAAGTGGAAAGAGATGTGATAAAAGACTGAGCCATTGTTTGTATTATGTAGTCTTGGTTACTCATTTTTAAAGAGAAATTAGTGGCAAACAAAAATTTTCATGTATTCTTCATGTTATTCATGAGGTAGTGAATATTTGCCTTTATTTTTGTGGCTTAAGTGCCCAGGTAATAGACTTCTGCTCCACCGAAGCTCTTCACCCTTGGGAGAGCTACTTTCCCTCCAGGGGCCAGTCCCTCCCTAACTTCTCCCTCATTTCCATCTTCGTTCTCTGGCCTGTCATCCACTGCACTGCAACCACCCATTCTGACAATCGGGTCCTTCATTTTTTTCTTTACCAGATGACATCATAATTTAGTCAAAAACAATCAGACACACAAGCCTAAATATCACATGATTTCGCTTATGTGAGTAACCGAAAATAGAAATAAAAGATAGGAAGTAGAAAAGTAGATCTTTGGCAAAAGGGGAAAGAATCAAGAATGGAGAAAGGGAGGGAGAGGGAGGGGGAAAGGAGTGGAAAAAGAATTAAAATATGTTATATACATGTCCCAACTCCCCATTAGAATGCAATCATTATGTACTACAAATGTAGTCATAACAATTTGAAAAAAAGAAAATAGTCTTAAATTTTGAGATCACCCTGCCTAACACTCATCTCTCATCCAACTGTTCTTCTGAGGGCCTCATCTCCAGTGACCTTTGTCATCTCTTCACACAGGGTCAAATCTCTCCAACTTCTTGCCACACCCCCCCCCATCGCCAATTTGACACATAAGATCCATGTGGTTAAATCCAGTTTCTTTTTTTTTTCTTTTTTTTTTTTAAGTAAAAGAATTAACAAACAAACACACAGTAGCACAAGAACGGTACAAAAACTGAATTACAGATAAGGTGGCAGGGGATCAACAATGGTTATGGTAAAAAAAAAAAAAAATGTTAAGAGCTGGGGATATAGCTCAGTGGAATAAGCGCCTGCCTAGCAAGCGCAGGGTCCTGAGTTCAATCCCCAGTACCGCAAAAAAAAACAAAAAAAAAAAAACAATGGTTATGGTATTACACATTGATAACCTCAAAGTGTATGCTCAGGATAATACAAATAGACATATAGACATACAAGATTGATCAAACAACCACTCACTGATTGTTCTTTACATCAAAGCAACCTGAGACAATACTGCAGCCATGTTAGCCATCCTGCACATATATACATACTTACATAGCTATCTCCTTCCCTTCATCCCTATTGCTCTCTACTTTTGAGCAGTCTCCCTTCATACCTCCCAATTTATATTCCCACCTCCGGGCTCCTACACCAATGATACAATACACTGTTTGCACATGCACATCTGATTTACCTCACTTATGAGTATGGTCTCTGATTGTGACCATTTGCCTATAAAAGCCTCAAGTTTGTCTTTCTTTATAGCTGAATAATATTCCATTGTGTAAAAATGCCACAGCTTTTTAATCCAGTTCTCTGTGGATGGACATTCGGGTTGCTTCCACAATTTAGCTATTACAAATTGTGCTGCTATAAGCATGGGTGCACATATATCATGGTGATAGGATGTTTTCAGATCTTCTGGGAAAATACTCAGAAGGGGAATAGTTGGGTTGAATGGGACCTCTAGACCTAGTTTGCTGAGGAATCTCCAAACCGATCTCCACAGTGGTTTCACTAGTCTGCATTCCCATCAGCAGTGCAGAAGAGTTCATATTTCTCCACGGCCTCACCAGCATTTGTTATTGGATGATTTCTTGATGCTGGCCAATAATACAGGGGTGAAATGAAATCTGAATGTTGCTTTTATTTGCATTTCTCAAATGACCTAAAGATGTTGAACATTTTCTCATACATTTATTTGCCCTTTGTATTTCTTTATCTGAGAAGTGTGTATTCATCTCAGATGCCCATTTCTGGATTGGGTCTTTGAATTTGGACAGGTTCATGTTTTTTAATTCTTTGTATGTTATAGATAGAAAGCCCTTGTCTGAGGGACAGCCAGTTAGGACTTTTTTCCCAATCTGTGGGTTTTCTTTTTACTCTGATGGTAATTTCTTTAGATGTGCAAAAACTTTTTAGTAAGATGAGGTCCCAGTTATTGATTCTTTGAAGCGTTTCCCTTGCAGTTTGATTTTTGTTCATGAGCTCTCTGCCTACTCCTATGTCTTCAAGATTTTTACCTACTTTCTCTTCCAATAGGTTTAGTGTTTCTGTTTTCATATTGAGATCTGTGATCCATTTTGACTTGAGTTTGGTGCATGGTGATAGATTTGGGTCTATTTTCAGTCTTCGGCAAGTGGCAAGCCAATTTTTCCACCACCATTTATTGAAGAGGCTATCTTTCTTCCAGTGAGCTTATTTGTCCTCTTTGGCCTATTTGTCAAAGATTAAGTGGCTGAGTGTTTTGTAGTTGTGGCTGTATCTTCCAGTCTGTTCCACTGACCCTGAGGTCTGCTTTTGAACCAGTACCAGGTTGATTTTATTATAGTAGCTTTGTATTATAATTTCAGGTCAGGTATTGTGATTCCACCTGACTTGTCCTTGTGGCCCAGAATTGCTTTTGCTATTCTGGGTGTCTTCTGGTTCCAGATGAATTTCAGGCATGTTTTCTCTAGATCTGTGAGATATGCTGATGGTAGTTTAATGGGAATTGCATTGAATCTGTAAAACAATTTTGGTAGTATGGCCATTTTCACAATGTTGGTTCTTCCTAATCACGAGCAGGAAATGTTTTTCCATTTATTGAAATCCTCTTCGATATCTTTTTTCAGAGTACTGTACCTTTCATTGAATAGATCTTTTACTTCTTTTGTTAGATTGATTCCTAAATATTTCAATTTGTTGGGTGCTATTGTAAAAGGTATGGTTTCCTTCATTTCTCTCTCAGTCTGTTTGTTGTTTGTGTATAGGAATGCTATGGATTTTTGGGTGTTGACTTTGTACCCAGCTACTCTGCTGAACTTGTCTATTAATTGAAGGAGTCTTCTTGTGGAGTGTTTGGGGTCTTCCATGTAAAGTATCATGTCATCTGCAAATAGTGATAGTTTTACTTCTTCCTTTCCTATCCTTATTCCTTTTGTTTCTCTCTCTTGTCTAATTGCCCTGGCTAATACTTCCAGAACTATGTTGAATAGTAGTGGTGACAGTGGACATCCTTGTCTTGTTCCTGTCTTTAAAGTGAAAGCTTTCATTTTTTGTCCATTTAGTATGACGTTGCCTGTTGGTTTGTCAGAGATGGCTGAAGATGTCCTGAGGCAGAGGGCATCTATTCCTATTTTTTCTAGGGTTTTTACCATGAATGCATGTTGAACTTTATTGAAAGCTTTTTCTGCATCTATTGAGATGATCATGTGATTTTTGTCTTTGGCTCTATTGATATGGTATATTACATTAATTGATTTGCGAATATTGAACCATCCCTGCATTCCTGGAATAAATCCAACCTGGTCATGGTGTATAATTTTCCTTATGATTCGCTGCATTCTATTTGCTAGTATTTTATTGAGTGTCTTTGCATCTATGATCATTAGGGAGATTGGTCTATAGCTCTCTTTTAGGCTGGGTCCCTTCCTGGTTTTGGTATTAGCATAATACTCGCCTCCAGAAATGAGTTAGGGAAAATTACTTCCTTTTCAATTTCATAGTTTTCTTGTGTGTGTGTGTGTGGCACCAGGGATCGAACCCAGGGCCTTGCACTTGCCAGGCAGGCACTTGTGCCCCTGAGCTATTTCCCCAGCCCCCCTCTTCAATTTCATTGAAGAGTTTGAGGAGTGTTGGCATTAAATCTTTGCTGAATGTTTTATAAAATTTTGCTGTGAATCCATCAGGGCCTGGGCTTTTCTTTATCAGTAAGTTTTTAATAACATTTTCAACCTCATTAATTGATATTGGGTTTTTCAGGGTTTTTATATCTTGCGGGTTCAACTTTAGTACTTCGTATATTTCTAGGAATCTGTCCATTTCTTCAGAGTTTTCTATCTTTTGGAGTAAAGATTCTAAAGTAGGTATTAATGATCTTTTCAATTTCTGTAGGATCTGTAGTAATTTCATCCTTTCCTTATTGCATGAATTTTTCTTTCCTTTCTTTTTTTGATAAGGTTGGCTAGAGGTTTATCAATTTTATTTACTCTTTCGAAGAACCAACTCTTTGATTCACTATTTTTTGTAGAGTTTTCTTTGTCTCAATTGCATTAATTTCTGCCCTAAGCTTTATAATCTTCTCCCTTCTTTGGGCTTTGGGCTTGACTTGTTCTTCTTTTTCTAAAAGTTTGAGGTGCAACATTAGGCTATTTATTTGTTCTCTTTCTGTTTTCTTTATGTGTGAGTTCGTCGCTATAAATTTCCCTCTGTGGACTGCTTTCATTGCATCCCACAGATTCCTATAAGTTGTATTTGTATTTTCATTTGTTTGTAGGTATTTTTAAATTTCTTCTTTAATTTCTTCTGTGATGCATTGGTTATTCAGGAGGTTGTTGTCTAATTTCCAAGTGTTTATAGAGTTTTTGGAATTCCCTCTGTCATTAATTTCCAATTTCATTGCACTATGGTCAGATAACGTGCATGGGATAATTTCAATCCTTTTGCATTTAGGTAGGTATGTTCTATGGGCTAGAATGTGGTCTGTTTTAGAGAAAGTCCCATGCACATCTGAGAAAAACGTCTATTCTGGTGTTGTGGGGTGGAACACTCTGTAAACATCCATTAAGTCCATTGGTTTGCACATTTGGTTCAGGTCTGTTATACCTTTGCCGAGTTTTAGTCCACTTGACTTGTCTCTTTGCGTCAAGGGGGTATTTAGGTCCCCTATTACAATACTGTTATTGCTTATTTGGTTTTTATGTTCATTAAGATTTACCTTACATAGTTTGGTTCTCCAGTATTTGATGCATACATGTTGAGGATTGTTACCTCTTCCTCTTGTAGTTTTTCCCTAACTAGTATATGGTGGCCTTCTTTGTCCCTTTTGATTGTTCTCAGTGTGAAGTTTACATTTTCTGCAAACATAACAGCTACCCTTGCTTTTTTCTGGGAACCTGTTGCATGGAGGATTGTTTTCCAGCCTTTGACTTTCAGTCTATGGATTTCCTTTTGAGTAAAGTGTGTTTCCTGTATACAGCATATTGTGGGATTCTGTCTCTTAATCCACTCTGCCAGTCTGTTTCTTTTTACTGGTGAATTGAGACCATTTACATTGATGTTTATAACTGTTATACACTGGCTTATTCTTGTCATACTGTTTACTTGATGTTGCTTTCCTTCCCACTTTTGCTGTTTAATTTCTTGTTCTGCTTAAGAGTTCCTTTCCATTGTTATTCTTGAGATTGTGGTCACTTTTTTTCTCTGTGTAGAATATCTTTCAGTACTTTTTGTAATGTTGGTTTGGCACTCATGAAGTTTTTCAGTTGTTCTTTGTCTTGGAAATATTTTATTCTCCATTGAATTTGAATGATAGTTTTGCAGGATACATCAGTCTTGGTTGGAAGCTGTTTTGTCTCAGAATCTGTAATACTTCTCTCCAAGCTCCTCTTGATTTCATGGTTTCTGTTGAGAAGTCTTCTGTGATTCTGATGGGCTTTCCTTTATAGGTGATCTGTTTCCTTTCTCTAGCAGCTTTTAATATTGTATTCTTTTGCTGCATATCTGGGATCTTGACTATGATATGTCTGGGGTGGTTTTATTTGTGTTGTGGCTCATTGGAGTCCTATATGCTTCATTTACCTGCACATCAGTATCTTTTACCATGCTTGGGAAATTTTCTGCTATTATTTTTCCAAATATTTTTATGTCATTTGTGTTGCCTCCTGCAGTTTCACTGATTCCTATTACTCGCACATTATTTCTTTTTGCTTCATCTTGCAGCTGTTGGATTGATTTCTCCTGGTTCCTTGATGACTTTAAGAGATCCTTCCTTTCACACTCGTTAGCTGTCATGCCTTCTTCAGGATCTGAAATTCTACCTTCACATTCATTCAAACAGTTTTGCAAGTTTTCAATGGCAGTTTTTATTTCCTGGAAATCTCTTTGAGACTGTTTCATGTGTTCTAATTCATTCCTGAATTGCTCATGTAACCTTTCTATTTGTTACCTTTGATCTTCTTGTCTTTTTTCTGTTCTCTGTATATGCGAAGCATTTCTTCCACTATTGTTTTCATTTCATTTTTTGCCTGAGAGATTATTTCAGATTTAATCTCTTCTATGGCCTGATGGAGTTGTTTCTTTACTTCAGATGTGATCAGTTCAGATATTTTAGGTGTGTGGTTTCCTAGTTCTCCTATGTCATTGTGTTCTGTACTTGTTCTGGGTGGAGTTGTGTTCTGAGGCTGCATTTTCCCCTTTTGTCTTGTCATTTTGAATATCAGATGACTAGTGCTGAGCTACTGACTACCCAGGCAGCTCACAAAGGACTCTAGGGACCCTAGTTTACCTGGATGTCAAACTAAACCCAAGGTGGTAGCAGACCATTGACCACTGGGCCTAGGGACCCCAGGAAATTGCTGCAGTGCATGGCTCAGACCACACCTGGGATAGTGGGTGAGTGCTGGACTTTGGTACCAAGGTGTCCAATGTGTGGATGGGAAACATGTGGGCCTCAGCCTTGAAACCTATGGTGGTTAGGCAGCGGGTTCTCCTTCTGGATCCTCGGGTATCTGGTCAGGGAGGAACAGGATTCTCCTGCCAACCACAAGAACCCCAGAGCCTGAGGCTGATTCTACACTGCAGGTCTCAACCACCAACAGGGACGGGCTCTTCCAGTTGGAGCTGCTTCCTAACTCTAAAGTGTGGAGCAGAACCCAGGTGTAGGCCTTAGCAGAGGAGAAAGGTTGCGCTGCTCATGTGGCTTAGCAGGTCGGCCTCCATGGCTGGAGGAATGTCTGAGTCACAGAGCCGGGACATGGGCTGGAAATGCTGCGCCACTCAGGTGTCGGCACAAGTTGGACTCCATGGCTAGAGAAAGGTCTGAGTCGCACAGCCAGAAAGCAGGCTGAAAATGCTGCATCACTCAAATGTCAGCACAGGTTGGCCTCCATGGGTGGAGAGAGGTCGGAGTCACAGAGCTGGGACATGGACCGGAAATGGCGTGCCACTCAGGTGTCGGCGCAGGTTGACCTCCACAACTGGAGAAAGATCCAAGTCGCAGAGCCAAGACACAGGCAGGAAACGCCGCACTGCTCAGATGTTGGCACAAGTTGGCCTCAGTGGCTGTAGAAAGGTCCCTAAATCCAGTTTCTACTCACCCCTTGCCTGGTTTTGGAAGCTACCCTGGCCACAGTTTGTGCCACTTCCTTTCATCTCATGGGTGCAAACAGTTCATGCAACTGCTAATACAGACAAATTAAAAATAGAAGTAAAGAAATTCTACTTAAAGCTATAGTTTTAAACATACAAAAGACTGAAGAACAAAATCCCTAACATGTTCCTTTGCAGAAAAACATTTTAAAGACATTCACCTACTATTTGATATATGTTTGTGCCATTTGGAAAGAAATACAGTAGTAACTTGGTGCACGAACTTAACCCATTTCGTGATTCTGGAAAAGATGGTCTTGTTCATGCCCATGTAAGAAAAATGGCCTCAAGCCGGTTCATCACCCATTGCAGAGTTGGCAAACAAAAACAAAGCTCTTCCAAACACTTCTGTTTGTCAATCAGAGGGTTTGCAAACAAAAGTATCCTTGAACCAAGGTCCCACTATATCTAATATGCACTCATTACTGCTTTAACATAAAAAGGAGGGGCCAGACCATAAAGGGCCTTGAGTGACAGCTACAGATCATGTGTTTTCTTTGTAATTAGAAGTCTTCCCAGCTCAGCTCATATTGCTTGGCATGACTAGTCAGCAAGAAGCTGCAAAACAATAACTAATTAGGGGAAGGAGAACAGATGGGGTGGAGATGGACAGAAGTTGAGATACTTCTACATCAGCTCACATGTAGGAAAATGTCTTGCAACTCACATGACTCAATACACCCAGTGCTGTCATTTGCTATCAGCTCTCTGCACAGGAAACCAAAGTCTGTCCAATATCATTATCAATCTCACTTATACCTCAAACTTCTCTCCAGCCCCTAAAGGCAATTCTAACAACCGGAGTGACGTCCTTTAGAGACTGAAAGTTCCACAGGAGTCTCTTCCCTTCAACACAGGCCACCTTGCCATATCCAGCAAGAAGAAAGAAGGAAAGGTAAAACTTTATGCATAACTTTTTTAAAAAGTCATAGTTGTGTCTTTCCATTTATTCCATATACATAACTCAGTTAGGAAAGAGTATTCAGGGAGCCCTAGGTGCTTCAGAAGGAATAGACAGGAGACCTGAAAGCTCCCTCCTGGAAACGTTGGTGCTGCAGGTTGACAGGGAGGGTTTCAAAGGTGATAACCAAGACTGATACAGGATCCATCGTGATCCACTTCATTTAAAAACCCGCTGGCAAACCTGTCCAAATGATGAACTCAAATACCACATTCGGTTCAGGGAATTATACACTTTAGCTCAGCCAGATGTGAGACCAAACTGCAGTACACACCTAGTACCCAGCATAATTGGAGATCTCAGCCAAGTTCAGCAAGATCTGCGAGGCCTAGCAGCTTCCCACCTTAACTTCAGAGCAAAAGCAGTGCCCAGGCACCTGAAGAAAAGGAGTTACGTGCAGAAGCCAAAAGAGTTGACCTTACAAAAGTTAGGACCAGAATGGTAGGTATCGGAGTTTGGGGCAAATGGACAAGGAAAACAGACAGGGAAAATTTGATTGGCACCTACTGTGAGTAGGAGACATTCCTCTGGTATTTATTGTACAGGAAAATGACTAGAGACATTAACAGTGTACTATACATATTTTATTTCTTATTTAAAGAGAATAAAAATTTTTAAAAAATTGAACATGATTCAGAGTTTCAAAACAAGATGATAGGAAATCAACAATTGTTATTATATTGCATATTGTTATCTTCAAACTAATTGTTCAGATTACCAGATATAAACGTGCAAAATTGGTTAAAAAATTAAGCATTAACTGTTCCTTTAAGTAAACCAATAGAAATTAGTAGTACAGTTATCTTAGCTATCATGTGTATAATTTTTTCCCTTCCTTCCCTCTTTCTTTCTTTTCTCCATTCCCTCATTCCAGTTGTTCTTTCCTCTTGAGCAGTTTCTCTCCCTTTCACAATATCTATTGTACGTTTCAGCTCTTTCAGTTTCTTATACTAGGGAGACAATACAGTGTTTACATATGCAGGTCTGATTTCTTTCACTAAGAGTATGGTCTCTAGTTGCATCCATTTACCTATAAAAGCCTTAAGTTCATCTTTTTTTATAGCTGAGTAATACCCCATTGTATAAAAATGCCACATCTTTTTATCAGTTCCCTTGTTGATGGCCATTTGGGTTGTTTCCAAGATTTAGCAATGACTAATTGTGCTGTTATAAATATGGGTGCACATATATCACTGTGGTATGATGTTTTCAATTTTTCTGGAAAAATATTCAAAAGGGAAATACTGGACCTTTAATCCTAGTATTTTGAGGAAACTCCACATTAATTTGCACAGTGATTGCACCAGTACACATGCCCACCAACAGTGGGAAAGGGTTCCTTTTTTCCCCTCAGCCTCACCAGCATTTGTTATTCGTTGATTTCTTTATGATAGCCATTCTTTCTAGGGTGAGATGGAATATCAGTGTTTTTTAAAATTTGCATTTCTCAAATGACTGGTGATATTGAGCATTTTTTCATATATCTATTTGCCATTTGTATATCTTCAACTGAGATGTGTACACACATCTCAAATGCCCATTTTTGGATCCGGTCTTTGAAATTTGAAGGCCTGATTTTTTTTTAATTCTTTATATGTTCTAGATAGAAGTCCTCTGTCTGAAGGACAGGTGGCTAAATTTTTTCCCAATTTGTGGTGTTTCTTTTTACTTTTTTGGTGATTTCTTTTGATGTGCAAAAACTTTTGAGTAAGATGAGACACCAATTGTAGATTATTGAAGTATTTCTCATGCCATTTGGTTTTTGTTCATGAACTCTCTGCCTACCCTTATGTCTTCAAGATTTCTACCTAATTTCTCTTCCACTAGATATATTTTAAAAGGTGCAAGAATGAATTTCAAAAGTTTCACCATAAAGTAAACATAAATACTACATAAATATAATACAGATATTTATAACCTGGCTTGAACTGAAGAAGAGCCTATGCTGAATTGGCGGATTCTCATCACTGCCTAGGTTAACAGGTTGAGGGACAGGAAACATGACAGGGTTCCTCCCCTTGCACTTGCAGGAGAAAGCCTTCTGAGTCCAAATTTTAGAACTTGCTGCAACCAAGTCCTCTGAATCTGTATTATTCATTCCTTGATCTATATCAACTTGTCTCATTTCATCTCAGTCCATATCATCAGATTATTCATCATTTCGAAAATATTTCCCAACTTTGCAGCCTGAACATGCTAATTACCATTAGTACCAAACACAGCAGCCCCAGGGAAGCGCTAGCCTGTCATGGATGCCTCCTATGGGTCTTGTGCTTGTGGCTGATCCTACACTTTTTACTGTTATGTTCTGGTTGGAAATTTTGAAGACAATTTGTTTAGGAAAGTAGTTCCAAGGACTTCAGAGCCACATGATCATGCAGAGCCATTAAATGACCCCATTATGTATTACCAAATTTTCTATATTAACCCACTTTCCTATCACTTGCACCCAATACCTGACACTCAGACCTTAAAGAAGGAGAGATGTCTTTTGGCTTGTGGATTCAGAAGACTCAGTACATGGTAAGCTGCCTCCAAAGAAGAAATTCCCAAGATTTATTCCATTTCCCAGTGGCTGGAAGGCACAGCAGAAGAACAATGCCGGAGAAGAGGAGGCAAGGGACCAGATAGAGTACTCAAGATCAGACCTGCAAGATCTACTGAGATATACCCAGAATTATGTTTTATTAATCCCTTTGATGACACCGAACTCAATCAGGCCAAGTGATGCTTAAATAGTAGAGATGCATTATAGATCTCTGGATTACAGAGTGAAGACTGCCTTTGTGCACAGAAGAGGGCTCTTGAACTCTGTTATCTATGAATAATGGACTCACCACATCTCTCTTGGTTCGGTATTTGATTGGCACCCTTCTTTTATCTTGCTGGAGTTTGGTTAGGTTCAATTTTTAACCCCAAATTTTGACTAACACCTTTTATATAATGTAAATTACTACTTCACTTTTCCCTGACCATTGTATAATGCACACAGTGATGGTGGGTACGAAGGTAAACTTGCCTTTGTTAAGTCTACATTGTTTGAGGCCAAGATCAAAACTGTGCAACCCAAAACTATGTCTTATAAAGTGGGAAAAATACTTATTCTGAGTATATGGGCATTTGAGAGGATTCAAAGATAAAATATCTGGTAGACTCTCAATAAGTTGTTGTTTCCATTCATATATGATCTGGGGCCCAGCAGAAGCATGCTGGGCCCATATATGAGCTGGACCTCGTTCCCTAGTAGAAATCCTTATGGGCGGAAGATGGCGACTGGGTAGGCAGCAGAGAGAGAACCTCCCAGAGGATTACCACCCACACAATGAAATATAGCAATATGAAGACAGAAATAAGGACTTCCGGGAAGAAGACGACCAGCCGATAGAGTGAGTGCGGAGGGAAGAACAGCTTCAGCTCCTGAACCCGACAGAGAACGCGCTACTGGGACAAACTGCGCCAAACCAGGCAGCGCTCCGGGATCCCGCTCAAAACCCCACCCCCACAGCCAGCACTGCGCGAACTGGAGCAACAGCGACCGGCCGGCAGGATTTCTGAGTCGGGGAAAATCTCCATCCAGGGAAAAACATCTGAACGGCACTCCTGTCTGCACGATCACACGGTGAGTTAAGTGCACACTCTAACCGGTTTTTCCTGAATCGGGAAGAAGCTCAGCCCAGCGAGAGACATCAAAGCAGCTTTAAGGACTGCGGGATCTCCCGGGTGGGAAGACCTACTTAGGCGCCCCAACGGGTTCTGTGAGGGGGGAAGGAGCTCCACCCAGGGAGGAACACCTGAGTGGCCTATCTGCAAGAATCCTGGGGTGGCGAGCTGTTTATTCGCCCCGGCCAGGTCTTGGGGTAGGGAGTAGAAGCGGAAATCTCAGCAGACAGCTTAAGGGACACTCTCCCAAAGAGAAGTAACCATTGGAGCAGCCTCTGCAGCAGACCTTTGCCTGCTGAACTGCCTGTGGAATTTATAGCTCCACATTTTGAATCTGATACCCAAAAATGGGAAAACAGAGGAACAAAACGCAGTCTCAAAACTCAACCCCACCCAGAACAAGTTTTGAATGTGAAGATACAGGGGAACCAGGAAGCCTCA